>JAVQIZ010192798.1:0-10153 GCA_036023535.2 Galaxias brevipinnis | reverse complement strand
AGCTCTTTGGTCCACTACACACGGCAGGGGCTGCATTGGCTGAGACCCGACGCCCGCGAGACTCCGTGACTGCCCGACCCGTCGACCCTTACGGACAGCCTCCTCGTAGGACCCTACCGAACCGCGCCCCCCGCCCCCCCCCCCCGGCGGGGGGGGGGGGGGGGGGGGGGGGAGGCAGATAATGAGATCCAGTTCATCATTATTACACAGCGATGGGAGGGAGGGGGTGAGCGGGAAGAGGGCAGTAAAACTGCAGGCTGTCTCAGTGCCAGGCCGCCAGCTGCACATCTGCTTAGAGAGAGAGAGAGGGAGAGAGAGAGAGAGAAGTAGAGAGAGAGAGAGAGAGGGAGAGAGAGAGAGAGAGCAGGCCGTTTCCTGCTCACGTAGGTCACGGCCAATTGTGTCGTCCCCCTCCTCCCTACCCCTCCATCCACCCCATCTCTTCCAAATGAGAACAGGCTGGGGTCTCTCATCCTTGGAGATTCTATCTTGCCCTCCAGGAGGGGTGACATGACTTTAACACACGCATGCACACACACACACACACACACACACACACACACACACATACACACACACACACAGAGCATTGGGTTCACTCATTGTAATGAATTAGAACTTAGCTGATGAGGCTGTACAGGAGTACAGTGCCCTTCTGATTCCCATGTCATACATTTCCCTGTCATAAAACCTTCCGACATGTCATTGGCCGGGAGTCGGCATCTGGGACCAGCCCGTGACCACGGAAACGCGACCCCCTGGCCCCAGTGTGGAGCGGGCGCGCCCCTCGCCCACTTGCTTTTAAGTGGGCCCTCAGGGAAATCAATGGAGTGCGGCTCCATTGTGTCCGTGAGGAGGACGGCACAGCAAGATCGTATCAGCTAATGTGATCATCCCCATCCTCCCCAGGTCGTTTACCCAGGCCCCAAAGCTTTAAAGCTGCAGCCTCAGAAACAGTGGATGGTCCTCGGTCGTTACTTGTTGCAGAAATCCTGCTTTTTTTTTTTGATGTTGTTATTGCCCAAATCCCTTTGAGTCACATTAGGACTGGGACTCGGGGTTCCGCTCCAACGATGAAGCCGTAAAAAGACACAGCCTATAACTAAGTCCATAAAGTGGCGTGGCCACGTCTTGTGCAATCCAGGTCCCCCCCCCCCGCCCCCCCCGGTGCAAAGTCTCCTGGCTGATGGGATCCACAGTACGGAACATGTTTTAATAGGCCTGATCAGATTTTTATAGCTGAGACGACGTGACAGATACTGGCTGCTGGAGACGAGCTCCCCTGCACTCCGTGATGGGAACCACATGGACAGCCCGCGCCATCGAGGAGACAGGGAAAGCAGCCCTCCAGTGCCTAGCCTCGGGTCTGGCTTCAAACAAGTGACACACGGCCATACTGCAGCCCTATAGGCGCCCCGCACGACAAGACATTTGCGGTGTTCATGGGAGAACAAGGGACGATGACGATGTCGTGCAACTCAACTCCGGACGTTACGCTGGTCAGCACTGGACACGGTGCCACTGCGTCGTCAGCAGCGTCGCGGGTTCAGCCAGCGGTGAAGGGGTTATCTGTCGTGCTAGCCGGCGGTTAATCTGAAGACCGCATCCTGGTGGCCCCAGTGGGGTTCCATCTGGGAGGCTGGAAGGAGAGCCTTATCTCTGCAGCCTTATCGCTCGTCGGAGGGGGACGGGGTGGATCAGAGCGGCCTGTAATAGATCCAGGACCGGACCCTTATCTCCTGCAAACCTCCCGCAGGTTCCTCACTGGCCTGGCTGCCCTGGGCTTGGCACTGCTGGCTGCTGATTCTGCTGCTGGCAGCCTAGACTAGACCATTCCTCCCTTGCGCTCAGACAGGACTCAGACAGTGAGGGGTTTGTGAGAACAGCAGAGAACTCCATTCGGGACCACAATGGAGCACGGGCACAAAAGGCCAGCAATAAGGCCCCCCCACCACCACCACCACGGTGACGAACCTAGGTCATCCAGCCGTCACCAGGAAGGGGGCGGAGCAGGATGGGAAGCAGCCCAGAGGTGGGGATGTCAAGCCGGGTCTCCGCTTTGAGGTGGTTGCCCAGACTCCCACAGGAGGCCAAAGATGTCTGGAGGGTGTTCCGCTTTGCGTGCCCCAGTGCTGGGCCACAGACGGGCCCACGACGGGCCGTGGCACCGCTTTATTAGCCCGGCGGGGGGCGGGGGGGGGGACCCACAGCTGCGGGTAATGCCGGTCTCTGCCATTCATCAGTGCTTTTGTGTCTATTCACAGTCATTATTCTCCCATTCTCAGACGGTTCCAGAGCGGAACAATTATCCCAGCGTAGGCCGCCGTCTGGCACGGAACAGCTGGATCCTCGGCCGTCCGTGTGCTTGGGCCTGACAAGGGGACGCGAGGACGCCGAATACATTACGCTGCCCTGGTAACTGGAGGAGAGGGCGGGTTCGTGGAAATAGAATTGCCCGAAACAGAGAGAACGGGCAAAGTGGAACGTCGGCAATGCCGGTTGCTAAGGAAGTGGGCTCCTTATTTGACAACGCAGCCGGCAGCTGTTCATCAGAGAAGGACCCCTCTGGGGGAGGAGGAGGATTGGAAGGAGGGGGAGGAGGAGTGGGAGGAGGAGGAGGGGGAGAATCATGGCGGAGACCATGGCCTCCCCTCCGTTTCCTTTCAACATTCCACCCTTCATGACAAAGCCACTCAGGCCATGTCCACACGGCGCACAGCGTTCTTGGGCCCCACAGCTTTGCCCCATAAGGTGCCACCTTCTGCGACCTCCCGCCCAGCAATGTTGATGTTTGAGCGGGGAGGGCTGCAGCGTGGCCGAGGACATCCGTGGGGAAGGGGGGGGTTGCTGTAAGACCCACCCACACATTGCAGGCATCAAAGGCAACCTGAGAATGAGCTTGTGGCAAAAACACACACAAGGCATCCCATTGCATATTTATAGACTTATCACTAGGAACCCTTGAGTAGGAGGAGGAGGAGGAGGAGAGGGGGCGCTGGTTTCACAAGACCTGTGGACGTGAGCAGAAAATGTGTGTTTTATTATTTCTTTGTAAAAGCATCTCCAGTATCAGAACATATGTTGCTTCAGTTCTGGGGGGGGGGGGAAGCGTAGGTCTTACAGCTCGTCTCAGAGCGACAAAAGGCCTTTGGGTTCAGCCTAATCTCTGGAACACAATGAAAGGCCTTTGGGTTCAGCCTAATCTCTGGAACACAATGAAAGGCCTTTTGCTTCCTCTGACCCGCGTGTCTTCCACGTAAACACCTCGGTGACCTTCCTTTACGGAGCGTCGGGGGAAATCTCCCACGCTCTCTGAGAGCGCCTCGGTGCCTTAGGCGGAGATGTGCGGCGGGTTGGAGTCCGCCAGGCCTGCAGCACCGACACACCGTTTGCTTCCTATCTGTCGAGCGGGTCCAAAACATGCTTTTTTAGAAGTCTTTGAACTGGGAACGTTATTGACATCGACAGGTCATTACTCCTATGTGGACCACTTCCCCTCCCAACTGTTTTCTTATGAATAATACGAGCGCTAGCCGGGCAGTATGAGTGATGGTGGGTTTGGGGACTTACGACATGTTTTGGCTGTTACAGCCTGTCAGCGAATGATTAAAATGCATGCATGCATGCGTGGGTGGGGGGGGGGGGGTGGGGCTTCATGAGAGGAGCTGCTTGGGAGTGCGATTTGACCGGATGTCTCGCATGGCATGCAGCTGTTGGAGGGTTGAGATGGGGTTGGCACAAAGGGTGCACTCTCTGTGATGGCCGGGAAAGTCCCGGGGACTCTTCTCAGCCATACAGATGGGCGAGGAGGGGGGGGGGTATTGTCGGATTAGGGGGGACAGAAGGCGACGTCATTGGGACGGCCCGTTTCCTCGTCCAGGACAGATGCCACATCAGCCTGTTGAGTGGGCCGACGCTGGCATGCGAGCGCTTTCCCCTGTGTCTCACGCATGCATGCTTACTTAGTTTGCATGCACACTCACAAAGGCAAATGTGTATACACTACATATACTCTCTCTCTCTCTCTCTCACGCTGCCTCATATCAGACACATAGTAATTGGGAGCACTCAGTATCTTTCTCCTACGGAGCATAATCACATTCACTCTCAAGGTCCAGTGGGTGTCCTCAACCTTCTGTGGCTGGAGGGGAACCCTGGCTCCAGTGTTTGGGTACACAAGCATGTTCTCCCCCTCGCTCGACACACTTTATCATCAGACCGGCGCTCCATAAAGCGGAATGAATTATGTTAGAAAGCTTTTGGCAGACAACGCCGTCGGCTGTGTAGTTTTCCCTGTGGAGCGGACCACCCTCTCCTTCCTCCTCTCCCAACTTCCCCCAAGAAATTAAAAAGTCTATATTAAAAATACACTCCCCCCCCCCTCCTTCACCCTTTTCTCACGAATGTATGGGTTCTACAACTAGTGCAAGAGAGAGGGGTTTGTTGATTTGGACTTCTGTTATGGTCGTCAGCCTGGTAAACGGGCCTTCATCGGAGCGGGCTGTCCTTGGAGGGAGAGGATGTCACGGAGGAGCCCGATGTTGTTCACACACTGATGAAGCTCCCGTGGAGAGGCTGTGGAGCCTCGAGTGGTTAATTGATTTTGTGATTAGCGGCAATTACAGCTCATTAAAATGGAAACCGGGGAGCGTGCTCAAGGGTGATCTCTCGGCTTCCTCTCTCTCTCTCTCTCTCTCTCTCTCTCTCCCCCCCCCCCCCCCAGGTACCCGTTCCCGACAGTGTTCAGCAGCTGCAGCAAGAAGGACCTGGCGGCCAGCTTCGAGAAGGGCGTGGGCATGTGCCTGTTCAACATGCCCGAGGTCAAGGTGCTCTACGGGGGCCAGAAGTGTGGCAACGGCTACGTGGAGGAGGGCGAGGAGTGCGACTGCGGCGAGCTGGAGGTACGGGCAGACGCCAGGCCGCGCCTCAGCAGCCCGTTTTGTTATTCAGCCCTGTGTCAGCCTCGGATCAGGCTTCTCCTGGCGTCCGTGTCCCAAGCCCTCATTTTAATTCTCATTCATCGCACAAGATTTTTTCTACCATTTTTGTCCGTGAATAAACACTGGAAGCGTAATCAGCTTGTCAAGTCCTTTTTTCTTCCTGTCACTTTGCCTTCAGTGTACATGTGACATGGCTCAGGAGGGAGGTAAGCAGCCGTGCGTCTGGGCTCCGGCTGCAGGTGCGGAGCGAGGCTCTCGGAATACAAACAGGGTCCTCGGAGAGAGGGATGGAGGGAGCAGCTCGGAGATAGGGGTGCGAATTTAATCACTGTGCTGACAGAGGCGTTTGTTTGCGGAGAGAATGGATTATAACAACACGGTCCTCTTCCAGGAAACATGGCTGAGTGTGTCAGGCTTTTACCGGTGAATTATTCAAATGAGCACGAATTGGCTTGCACAATAGGTAACGATACACACACAGACACACACACGCGCGCACACACACACACACACACACAAGCCAGTGTGGGATGTTAAGACACTTTCGCACGATCCAGCTGACAATCAGTAAAGTTTGACTTGACAGGGACGACGTTCTGCAACACTAACATAACATCCATCAAAATTCTGGATTAAGGCTGTGACTGAAATAGTGTGAAAGTGTGTGTGGGCCCGTCCACGTTTAGCCTGGGCACACCTCAGTGCTCGGGGAGACTCTTAACCCCCAGAGGGCTGCTCGGAGCCAGCAGGCCTTCACCGGTCGCCCTAACAATGAGCTGACATCCGGCTGGAAGCAGACTTAAGCCAAAGCTAATAAAGCTCTGAGCGGAGCCGTTCCGAACTGTGCCAGATTTGTGCCCGGATCGATTTTTCTCCTCTTCCCAGTATGTGGTCAGCCTCGTTACACCCAACCGGCTCCCTGGCCTCTGAATGAAGGGCCTCCCTCTCCTATGTTAACTCCCTGGGTCCTATCTGTGACCGGGACCATGGGAACTATCTTTAAGGGCTTCTCTGGGGGCTTGAAGGAGAAGGCCTGCAGAGTGGGTGTTGTCCCCTGCCAGCCCTGCCCGACTCATTCACAGCGGCACGCCTCCAGCCTTAAGAGAACCGGGCAGCCTGGCCCAGGGTTAAAGGTCACTGGGCAGAGAACCAACCCGTGCATCCATTCATCCTGCCCCCTGTGGGATGTTACGCCCTCCGCTCCCTCCCTCCCTCCCTCCTTCCTTCCTTCGCTCCGACCGTGCCTCTACCCCCCTCCTCCCCCCCCTTTTCCTCTGAGCCGCACAGCGGTCCTGACCCGGCTGCCCTCCTCTCCGCCTGCGTCGGCCGGCTGGGAGCTGCTGATTGGTGCAGTGCGGCCCGGTGACGGAGGGCCTAACTCGAGGCAGATGGACCGGGGGCTCCGCGCTGATAGAGGATGTAATGCATGACGGGGACCGACCGTGCCCACCCCCCACCCCCGCCTGGCTCCCATTTCCTGGGGTTGGTAAAAGGGGTTGCCGGTGGGGTCAGAGAAAAGATGACGGAGCTTTGAGAAGTAGGAAGTGGCCCTTCCTGATTTGTCCCCTGTTGAGACAGGAAGCCGGGCTAGGGAAGGGGGGGGGGGGGGGGGTATCTCTGTGAGGGGATTAGTCCAATGGATGTCACACGGCTTTGTTTAAACCCGAGTCTGCTCTTTGTCTCCTCCGTAGGAGTGCGTGAACCCCTGCTGCAACGCCACAACGTGCACGCTGAAGGCCGACGTCGTGTGCGCCCACGGCCAGTGCTGCCAGGACTGTCAGGTAGCAGAGACCAGGATCCCTCTCAGTTAACAGAGTGCTCTCAGTGGGAATGAATTGGCCTATTAGTCAACGATACTCAGAATCACTCTAAGCTAATGTGTGCTCTTTGCACAGAGTATATTTAACATTTACGTCGCTGCCTCCTTGTCTTTTCATCCCGTTGTCTGGGCCATTGGTTCAATTGCGTGCCGTTCTATCTGCCTGTCCGTGTGTCTGCAGTTGAAACCTGCGGGCACCCCCTGCCGGGACTCCAGTAACTCCTGTGACCTGCCCGAGTTCTGCACCGGCACGAACCCCCACTGCCCCGCCAACGTCTACCTGCACGACGGCCACGCCTGCCACAACGTGGACGGCCACTGCTACAACGGAGTCTGCCAGACCCACGAGCAGCAGTGCATCACGCTGTGGGGCCCGGGTACGTAGAGAGCCCCCTGCTGGTGTGTGTGTGTGCCAACAGACACTCAGCGCTGTCTCTTTAAGGCTTAATGCATGGCCAGGGTAGGTAGAGAGTCCTTTGCTGGTTCAGGTGGTATATATGTGTGGACGGATACTGAAAAGCATCTTGTCGTTGACGTGTTCTCATGATTTCTCATGAATAACTTAACATCCTCTCCACTCGGGTTTTAGGAGCCAAGCCCGCCCCTGGGATCTGCTTTGAGAGGGTTAACTCTGCAGGCGACCCTTATGGCAACTGTGGGAAGGACTCCAAGGGCTCCTTTGCAAAGTGTGAAGCACAGTAAGATAACGTTCCACCCAATACTGTGTTAACAAAGCGCGGCAGTTATACTGTAAGTGTGAAAAGGGGGCATGTTTAATTTATGGGTTGAATATTTTTGGGCAATCATTGAAAATTGCAGGGAAGTTAATTGAAGCTGGCTCTGAATGGACTTTTTGTGCTCTTAAAAAAAAGCTTTAGAAAGATTCCCTGTAGTTGTCCTTGGCAGAATTGTTATCGACCGTCTCCTAATTGACGTAATTGGTTTAATGACGGTGGACTAGTTAGGACATGATTAAGTTTCTTTTATACTAAGACAAAGACCGCAGAGTCACTCTGTCTAATGCAATCTTGTCTGCAGAAACTGCAGCCACCAAAAAACCCATTCAGTCTGGTCTTTGTAAAGGAGGGGTTTGGTAAATGAGGAGAAAGCTAATGCTTCTCTTCACCCGCGCACAGGTGAATGCCCTACAATAACATGCCGGTGTTGTGTCACTCTTTTGTTTACAGAGATGCTAAATGTGGCAAGATACAGTGTCAAGGAGGCGCCAACAGACCTGTGATCGGCACCAATGCGGTTTCCATAGAGACCAACATCCCTCTCCAGGAAGGGGGGCGGATCCTGTGCCGGGGCACCCACGTCTACCTGGGCGACGACATGCCCGACCCCGGGCTGGTGCTGACGGGCACCAAGTGTGGAGACGGCATGGTAAAGGGAGAGTCACTGTATTTAGCTTCAACCCACCACTGTCCTTCCCTACGATGGACAGTAGAGCTCTATTTGACCCCAGTGACCTTGAGTGTCTTGAAAGACGCATTCAAATAAAGAGTGCTATTATTATTATTATTATTTAGTGACCCATGGAGCCTCTTCTACAAAGTGAACGACACAATTCACTTTGGAGTCTGCTAATGACATCCTAGCAGTGAAGATATTGTGGGAGGTTTTGTTGGCTAAACAGTGGGGAGTGACAGTGGAAAAAGAGTGGGTGGGGTGACATCAGGGTATGACTAAGAAATGGGTTTGCCAAGGCTTTCCCTGGCATTACAGTGAAGACAAACACACAGTGCTGGATTTTCAGCTATTTCTAACGGGCCGTTATTACATAAAACGAACCGTTTCTTAAGGTAACAGTATCCAGTCTCCAACTGTCAATTGAACTGTCTGTAGTGACGTGGAATTTTAGTTTGTAGTGCCCTTGTTTGTGTTTGTGTGTGTGTGTGTGTGTGTGTGTGTGTGTGTGTGTGTGTGTGTGTCAGCCCACAGCCTATGGAAGGGTCCAACATGTGGTTCTCATGATCCTCTTGCCCTTTGTTTGGGTGGGGCTCCCTCAAGGCACTCTCCACACCAGACTTCTTGTAAAGGATTTTTTAAATACGTGGAAACACCCACTGGTAACATATTATATTTCATGTAAGGTTGTTTTGCCTTTGGAAGTGGTTAGTCAACGCCTCATTAACGGAACAGCGGGGCAAGTTGGTCTTTTCCCCTCCATTCCTCGCCAGTGAAAAGGGATTTTTTCATGTGATGCTGAAGTACTGCACCCGCGCTGTTAAATGTTCATGTCCCCTCCGCTGCTCTAGATGTGTCTGAATCGACAGTGCCAGAACGTCAGTGTTTTCGGCGTGCACGAGTGCGTGGGGAAGTGCAGTGGTCGTGGGGTGAGTAAAGCATGATGTGACATCTCAAACCCACCCAGCCCCGGTTCCCCTAAGAACTTGCATAACAAACTTCATGTTCAATTCTCCATGAAACCCTTACAAAGTTATTGCATTTCCTGTTATATAATTTTTATAGTTTTTATTTGTACTCTTTTTTTTTTCTTCTTTTCTTTCTTTCTTTTTGTATGTTTTACAAATTAGGCTTTCTTGATTGTAACACTCCCCCTTAATGTAGTAGCTCAACACAGGGCCGGCGATATCCCAGCCTCTGACTGGAGCATAACTGGGGCTGTACGCTAGCTAGCTGGGTAACCATAACAATGCCTGGCAATCAATCTTCCTGGCTGCTGAAAGGTTCAATCAATTAGGTGTAATGGCTTCATTTATGTTCGGCTTCAAGTGCCATTCATCATAGTTTGACTCCAAGGCACTCGTCCTTGTCCCAAAAAGGAGCTGAAATGTGAAGGGAGGCTGTGCTTTATTCCACCAAAGCCTAGGCTGAGCGCTTATACCGCGTAATGTTTTTTGTCTGGGACATCAGATATATTGGATTTTTTTTTTATTTGACCCTTTTTCATGAGTGCCGCCACCCATTCAACCTCCCTGGGTGGGCTGCGTGGAGGTGACGTGTGCTGTAATACCCTTCAATTCACCGGTCGGGCCTCGTGGCTCCTAGATAGAGGGGTTTGTTAATCGAAATCAACTTGAGATAGTATCACTTAATCACTGTTTAAAGTGAGGCCTTCCCGACTCATTACTGTCAAGTCTGTTTGCTTACCATCACCAGGCACTTGGAGCCCCCCTAGCCTTTACGAAGAGAGAGATATTAAAGCGCTTCCAAAGCCGTCCATCTCCCCGACAGACATGTTGTGAGCTGTTTAGTGTAAGCACTGATCTCAGAGCAGACGGTGTGTCCCTTGCAGATCTGATCAAGATGTTGCCTTTCCAGAGAGGCCCACAGCTGCTTCCCATTATCCTGCTAGGGGGAATCCTTTTGGACCGAACCACTCCTACAACACAGGGGGGGGGGGGGGGTTAGGTGGAGAGGGAGGGGG
>JAVQIZ010192787.1:0-29459 GCA_036023535.2 Galaxias brevipinnis | reverse complement strand
CACACACACACACACACACACACACACACACACACACACACACACACACACACACACACACACACACACACACACACACACACACACACACACACACACACACTTTCTCTACACTTTCTTTTTTTGGGCTGTCTCTTCCTACTTTGAGTCATCGCTGCTGCTGTGACAGCCGGCCAGTCCTGTTTAAATTGGCCAGTGGTATATTTGCAGCGCTGGGTTGAAAGGGTGCACACACATTGAACACAGACAACGAAGAGGGAAAGAGAGAGAGAGAGAGAGAGAGAGAGAGAGAGAGCCAGGGCCGAAAGGACTGACGTTCACGTGGACGGGCGAGCTAAGGAAACAGGCAGAGGCATTTCCGTGGCAACCCGCCGCAGAGAAGTACGGCTCCTTCTTAACCCTGACCTCGCTCATTCAACCAGAGCACCCGTTTTCTTTCCCTATTGCACGGAGACAAACGAGCGGTGTCGTCGTCGTCCCCCCCAGAGAAAACATGTCCTCACATCCTCCCCGCAGACCTTCCCAGCAGACTCCGCTCTGTTCTCGCCGAAGAGCCAGCCCCCGGTTGCCATGGAGACCGTGTGCTTGGTCAGCCTCTTACATGCGACATTTGAATAGAGGACGGGCCGAGGGAGGGAGGGTGGGGAGGCTGAACACGCTCTCCTCCACAAGGCCTAATGGGTCTGAGTCATTGTCGTTTCTCCAGCCCCCTGCCTGTGTCAGTAATCCTCCGGATACCTGGCTCCTTCCTCCATCTTCTCCGCCCCCTCCTTATCGTCTCTCTATTTCTAACACCCCCCACCCTAAGTCAAAGGTCAGCGTCATTCCCTAGCAGCCTGTTGCAGCACTGCAGGCCCCTCTGTGAGCTAGCACCCAGCTATTGCTTAGCTGGCTTAGCCCAGCTTCCTCAGAATGGAGACTGTAAGTTGAGACATGAATGGGTTTAGCAGAATCAGCCGGATAATGGCATTAGGCCTATTAAATCAACGCACCCAGCAAAAGGTGCACAGACACACACCCAGAAAGACACACATCACGCTGTGAACAGCACTTAACTATGTGAGGTGAGATTCCATTGAGAGACAGTCACAAACCGTTAGTTCTTTCTTTCTAAATCATTTTTCTAAACCCCCCCTCTGCTTTTCCTTCCTATCCATTCCTGTGCCTCTCTCGTTGATACAGTGCTCTGGTGAAGGCACTGTCTAGTTAGTAGAGGAGGAGGCAGACGGTGTATGCAGATCTATGCAGATGTACAATGACTGAGATGGTGTGCCTAGAATGAGATCCTGGGAAATTCTGCAGTTACTGAAACCCAGAGGAACCCTGCTAAACCTACAGAGAGAGTGAGGTAGGGAGAGAGAGGGAGGGGGCAAGAACGGAGAGAGGAACAGGAAGGAAAGAGAGAGAGAGGGAGCCGGTATCGTTCTAGGTATCTGATGCAGCGTCCGTGCCGACACACCCTTTTCCAGTGGGAGGATCTCACTTTGCCAGGCTAACGCTGCAACGCGCCACACGCACGCACTGCAAGCAGCCCTCTCTCTCTATCCGGTCTACCTCCGTGGTCCTAGGGATTAGACATCACGCTCACCCCGGCGGGCCTCAGACTGCTACCTGCCCTAACCGTGCGGGGCTAAGCTATGGGCTGCATGGAATGCACCGAGTGGCAACTCCTTGTGGTATAATGGAATTTATCCAGGAAAATAAGCGGTTATAAAACCCCCAAAAATACAAAAAAACACTTGCTCTGCTTGGATTCCATCGGATCAATTATTAACATGGGAACAAATGCATACTGCATACATGTTGATATTTGACGCACAAACACTGGCGTCTCTTAGAGGAGGAGAGGCTTGGCGTGATGCGGGCTGAGCATTCAGCCGACACAACAGCACGTCGCCAGCCCTCGTGGTGTGCTAAAGTAAACAGCACATAGATAGCAGGGCCCCTCCTCAGCCCCCACTTGTAACCGTCGTGCTGTTCTGGCCTGTAGCACAGCAGCTCCCTCCCTTATTGTGCGGCCCGATAAAACAACAGCGTTATGTGCATAAATTAATGAGAGAGCACTATCGTGATGAAAATTAATAATCGGCTGCGAAAGACTCGCCTTGTTAAAGAGGGATGAGATAAGGAAGTCTAAACCCGCTGAGAGAAAGGGAAGTGTGCAGCGTGGTGCGTGTGTGTGTGTGTATGTGTGTGTGTGTGCGTAACGCATTAGTATTCTTCCCTGTGGCTCTGTCATGCAAGGGAGGGGGCTGGTGACGGTGGGGAGGGGAGGGGTCCACTGCATTAAAGCAGTTTACAAAATCATTTATCTTTTCGTCTCAGAGAATGCAGAGAAAGCAGACAGAGAGGAGAAAGTGGAAGGCGAGCAGGAGAGTGAGCGCTAACCGCTTATGATTCTATTACCTCTCACAGAGCAGACAGCTAGCCCGTCTGGGATGGGAGAACCATGGGAACGTACGGGTGTGTGCGCTGTGGCACGTGGTGTGTGTAAACCGAGACCAAGGCGTGGTCAACTTCTCCCCTGCGCTGGGCTCCGTCCTGTCTGATGCACACCCATACACACACACACACACACACACACACACACACACAGACAGAGCTCTACTGTAGATGTCTGTAATGGGTTGGGCTGGCCAACAGGTCTGCATGTGTGACCAGCCAACTGGAGGATCAATAGGGGAAATCAATACAGTGCCAGTGGTGCACATCTCCCTGTTCACAATATTGCAGCTTATGATTGTGCCGGACTTATATGAATAGTACAGCCCTAGTCAATGCTCTCTCCAGTGATATATAATCTATATACACAAGGTCATCCCAACACACACACGCACACGCACACACACACACAATAATAAGAATGTCTGGGATGTGTCTTCTTATCAGAAGGCATTTCCCCTTGGGTCTTCTGGAGCTGCTAGCGGCTCAGCCCCATCACCCGCTGTGATACACTCACATGACCTCACCACAGAACGGACCAAGGACACCTCGGCCTGTGTGTCTGTGTGTGTGTCTGTGTGTGTGTCTGGTGAGAGCAGCAGGATGTGAGTGTCTGTGTGTGACAGAGATTAGAGCAGGCACAGTGCGTCAGCTGGGTAGGTGCTGGGAAACTGAGGCTTTATTTAGTGAGATATGGTGTGTGTGTGTGTGTGTGTGTGTGTGTGTGTGTGTGTGTGTGTGAGTGTGTGTGAGAGTGTGGGAGCATGCGCTGTCAACATTCCATTATTATCGCTGGCCCCAGCTCCTGGCTGTTCATCTCTCTCTCTCTCCCTCTTTCTCTTATCTCCGCCCCTTCTCCATCCCCGCCACTCTCTTGCTCCTCACAGTCACCGTTTCACCCACCTCCCTCTCTCTTAATCTCTCGCGCTGGACCCCGTATCATAAATGCCAACACACGCACACACACACATGTTCTGGACTGCATCAAAGCTCTCATAATCTATGGGACAGGGTTTCCCTTAATCTGGCGACTGAGCCGTGTTGACACAGGGTTTCACGTACATCCAGTCACACATAGAGCATGTTTGCACTGCCGTCGCAGAGCCACGTGAAGACACTCCAGTCTAATTAGGCGCCCTGATTTGAGCGTGTTTGTGTGCGGGTGGTAATGTAGATATAGGGTGCACGTTAAGTCTCTGCTGGCAGGCACAGGCGCTTTCAGGGAAACCAGCGGCGCTTCAAAGTCCCGCACGCTCCTGTCCGCATAAGCTGCTTTTCCTGGAATCATAACACGCATATGCTCCGGCAGGATGCATGCACAGCCACGGTCTGACTCAGTGAACCACCACCGTAAGCAGTGGAGCACCAGGCCCAGCCACCGGGGAAGTGGGCCTGGCTACGTTAAAACACGGTGCCACCGGGTGCCTCTTTTCACAGTCACTCTTTTAGAAAAGGTAGGCGCGCCGCCTCTCACCGCCACTCCAAATGCAAATGACAAATAAAGATTGGTTCCACCTTGGCTTGGCTCCAGGCCCCGTGTCATTGTGAGAGAATCTATAATGAACCAGCAGCAGTGCTCGGCGGATTAGAGCAGCCCCGGTGCCTGTCCACCTCTCCATCGCAGGGAGAGAAAGGTGAGGAGCGCCTCGCTCCCTTTTTGCCCTTCACTCTTTTTCCTCTCGTCCCTTCGCTCTGCTCCCCCGAGCGGCGCTCTGCAGCTTCAAGGACCCCCGATTCTAATCAAGATTAAAACTGTTGCGCGCTCGTCGGGGGTGGGGGAAGCGCCCTGGTTGGAGGAGTAGAGGGCAAACCGCTTGGATTCAAACAGGATGGAGGAGATGGCTGTGAGCGATGCACTGGGCCGCTCCTCCTGCCCACCCTCCACCGCCCCGCATTATCTCCCCTCCTTCCCCCTCTTTACCAAATTACATTTAAGTGCTAAATGACAATGTGTGCGCGGCCGTCTGCTCATTAACCCCGTCCCTGCCACCTCCGTCTCCCCCCTGCCTCTACCAATGGGAGGGCCGCAAGGAGAGCGAGAGAGAAGAGAGACAAACAAAGGGAGCGCTTCTCTGAAATGGAGAATGTTCAGCGGTGTGTGACGGCTTCTCGTAGCCCCCTTCTCCTCCGCTCCGGTGTGTGCCTGGAGCCCCCTCCCCTCGTCCTCCCTGGCATTGTCCCGTTCCCCACATATCTTCATTAAAACCTCGTCTGGGTGTGCAGCTATGGGCGGCCAAAGTCACGCCACTCAGGCCGACAGCCACGTGGCCGACAACCACGTCCACACAGGTTATCACACACACACACACACACACACACTAAGCGTACCACTACACACACAGTGCACAGCCCTGCGTTAACAAGGAGGCCATTACACTCGCAGGCCAACATTGAAATCAAACACACAGTTGAACTTAAAGGGCTACCAATCACCACAGAGCCCTACATCAATAGTGGCACCACTGCAGGCTGAATAACACTGTGTGCACATGCACTGTGCGGGTGTAACACAACCCCCCCCCCCCACACACACACACACAAAACAGATGGTCCTTCATTCCCAAGCCAGTCTCATTTTCCTCTCCATTTTGTTTTATCTCTTTCCTATACTCATTCCTCTATCTCTCTGTCCCTCCCTGCCCCCCCTCTCTCTGAAGTCACCACTGTTGCCCTCGAGGGTCATTGCATGCAGCAGATCACCATGGGGACAAACAGAGGGGGGTGGGGGTGAGGACTGAGCATGGGAGGTGGACCGGGAGGGAGAGGTTGCACCACGCATGTGGTTGTTATACGACACACACACACACACACATTCCAACTTTAACCTTAGTGCGGCGCAGACCAAAGCAGTCGTCCAGCCCAATGTAAATCTACTGGGATGTACGGGCTAGGCAAAGACACGGGGCCGTTGACGACCTGGCACACGCTTTCAAAAGATGTCCGCTCATGAAAATCGTCTGCTATGCTGTCCCAGTCTACCACGGCAGGCTGGGCCATAGGGTGGCCATTTGTGAATGATTAGGCGTGTAATAGGGCTTAGGCCAGGTTTATGTAATAAGAGCGAGTGCATTCTGCTGTTCGGGGGATAATAATACTTCTACCGGCGGCCAGGGGCCAGCCAGGATCGATGCTTTTACAAGCCTGGACGGCAGACGGCTGTCTGAGCAGATGCTGCCCTATCATATGTCCTCTCCCCCTGGATCGCCCCTATTCCTCCCTCCCTGCCCCAGCCTCTCCTGCTTGGCTGGGCCTTTCTCCGCTTCCAACGCATTCCCATTCCTTCTATTTTTCATTATCTGATCCGGCTACACTCCCTCTTTGTCACTTCCACACGAGCGGGTTGTGACAACACACACACACACACGCACGCACGAGCACACGCACGCAGCTCTCCATTTACGGCAGCAGTAATCCACGGCCTCTGACCTGCGGTGCCTGTAGAGGAGGCTGGAAGGCAGAAGGAGGGCTGAGGAGAGGAGGACGGGAGCAGCCTGAAAGAGGGGGGTGCAGCGTTAGGTAGGCGTAGAAGGCTCCTATTCACCCGCGGCATAATGAAGCAGGGGGCTCCCTCTGTCCTCTGACCCCGACGGGGATGCAGCCTTTACAGGCCACTCTGTCACGGAGGAAGGCTAGTCTTGGGGAGGTGGTGGGAGGTCAGCGCTGGGAATGTAGGGTGAGAGGCACTACAGGCTCAAAAAAAACCTCACCGCTGCTAAGGACTAGGAACTGGTCAGGGTGTTGGTTGGCTGGTTGTCCATTTAGCTCCACAGCGGCACCTTTCTCTCTCCACCCCACCCTCAGAGCCCGCCGCTGATCACAGTGCTTTGGAATTGGGTCACCCGGCATAGCAGGAGACAAATACTCCAACGGCTCAATGTCACCTCTGCGCCGCCAAAGTAATGTGTGTAATTCCAGTCCTGACAGCGCAGTTCTCCCAGCGCCAGAGACCTCGGATGCCAGGGACTACAGTACAGGTGACTGATCTGAACGTCTAGGTGATCTGACAGCTGATTGGTGGGGAGGGGGGAGGATGTCGTCCTAATAGGTGATTGATGCCGTCAGTCAGAGGGAGGCATGGCCTCTCCCCTGCTGATGTGAGTGAAGGAGCCATTTAGAGTAAGAGACTGGCACGGCACCAGAGACATGACGAGATGAGAATGGCTGTATCACACAGCTCAGGGCAAAAAGGGGAGGGGCGGAGGGGGGGACTGAAGGAGAAGAAACACTGACGTGACGGGAGAGGAAAACATGCAGCAGGACAAGACAGATGGAGTGAAAAATGAGATAGATGAATTAGACGCGTTGTTTGAGAGTGTTCTGGGGCTAGGTTTGTGTGTGTGTGTGTGTGTGTGTGTGTGTGTGTCGGGGCGGGTGTTTCTGGGAGAAAATATGGGCTGATAGATGACATTATGATAACAAATGATGCTCATCAGGGGGTCAGAGGTGTTAGGGTGTGAAATGAGGACGGCGATGAGAGACGGCAGCATGTGTGTGTGTGTGTGTGTGTGTGTGTGTGTTTGTGTGTGTGTGTGTGTGTATGTGTGTGTGTGTGTAGTATCTCAAAACCTCCCCATCCCCCATCCCCCTCAACCCTCTCCATCATAACTCTGACCAACTCTTCATAATAATAGGGTTGAAGAAATGCCTGGGATTCCGTAGAGAAACAACTGGTTTGACTCCACATTCTATCCCGGGCGGACATGAAATCGACATTCCACAGCCATGGGTCAGACTTACTGGGGGCTGATATGCACAATGGATGTGTGTGTGTGTGTGTGTGTGTGTGTGTGTGTGTGTGTCTGCTCTTCCAGGAAGCAGGTAATGACTCTGCCTCCATCTCTCCACATTTCCACCTTGTTTGTTCCCTTTACAGGGGAGCCAGTAAGATGATCCTCGCCCACGGCTGCACAGGCATCGGCGCCCGCTTTGTCGAGAGGAGAGAAAACTATTTCATCCCTCGTTATCTACTCTGCTCGTCCTCTTCACATCCCCCCACGCGTCACCTCCACCTCTCTTTCTCACTCTCTTCCCCCCTCCTCTCTCTCACTTCAATCCCTCGCTTTATCTCTCTCTCTCTCTATCTCTCTTCGTCTATCAAGCTTTCACAGCGCCCACACCCCCTTCCTTGTCCTGCTGTTTTTGCAGCCAGCATAGGCTCTCAGCAGAGGCCCAGGGCCTATTGCAGGGCTTGGCAGTGGGGAGGCGCAGCCGGCTGATGGGAGACATTGTGAGCTTCCATCTCCTGCCTGGCTGGCTGGCTGTCTGTCACAGCATCTAAGCCAACCTGATCTGTAGCATCTATCTGTCGGCAGGGCAGCACTCCTGGCCTATTTCCCCATCACTTCCATTCTCCGCCGAGCAGCTATGATTATCTTTCCATGAGGACGCCGCCTGTGTGCAGGGGACAGGCCTCGACACGGACTGCCATTCGTTTGCCTTTGTGGGTCCGCCACAGGGAGCCTGCACACTCGTATTCACACGTGCTGCGAAAAGGTACCCAGTGGGGGGGCCGGGCAGGAAGCCGCCCCACTGCAGCCAGAGGGGCTTAAGTGAGTCAGTGGCTTAACCGTGCTCTAACGCACCGCCCCCTCTGTGGCTCGGCCGCAGCAAATGACCCGCATCACGTGGACGGGCCTCGTCTGACAGTCATTAGCCATGTGGAGAGGGCTCAGCTGAGAGCGCTGCTGCTGCAGCTCTCACACACACACACACACACAATCAGAGAAAGGTTTTAAACCCTCCATTAACATGCAGCGCAGACCTGCAGAGAGCAAGAGGTGGATGGGGGGGGGGGGGTAGAAGCAGGGGAAGAGGCACAAGGCAGCACGGATAAGAGACAGGGAGATGTGGTGATGAGGATGGGGGGAGGGATGGGGGGAGGGAGGGGCTGCGTGCGGGGGAGAGAAGGAGAGGAGAGGGAGACGCGAGGGGAACAGGTGTTTGCGGATGAATAAAATTACCACCGTGACAACACGAAGAAAGGCAGAGGAAACAGAACACAAAAGAGAGGAGAAGAAAAGGGAGGCGAGCCCCCTTTGGGGATTTTCACCCGTGTGTGTGTGTGTGTGTGTGTGTGTGTGAGATTTGGAATGTGTGGAGTGTGTTTGCGTAGATGAGACGGTGTGTGCATTCAGAGGAGAATGCCAGAGAGCTTTGTACACAGCAGTTGTTTCTCCACACAGGGGAGCTCGGGGTTGTCTTCTCCAGTCTTTAATGGAAGCTGTGGAGCTGCTCTGCCAAACTCCACAGCCGTGAGCTCCACAGCTTCTTTCCAGCTCCTGTTACTGCCATGACAGAATGCTTTTACTCCTCCATTAGCTACCAGACTCGGCATGCCAATGGTACCGAATAGGATCGTGACCACTGCTAAGTGGTTGCAAAAATCATAGGGCCTTATACAATAAACTGAGGCTAGGTCTTCAAAATATTGAAAAACAGCGACAACAGCTAACAAATGAATTTCCCATCCAGTGTTACTAAGCTATGACTATAGATATCAAGTTCTCTCTGCAGTCTCCGTGCATCACTGTTGAAACAACACATTTTATATCGAGCCGGAGAGAGGCATTCTGTAGGCTATTGTAATGGGCTGCTAACACATGGAGAGCGAGTCTAAGTGGCGCATAGGATGCCAGAGTGTCTATTCCCCTTTTCCCCTGAGCGCACCTTACACGGAGGTCATAAAGCCAGCCCGGTGCTCGTTGGCCGGGATGCAGCTTGAATATGCTGTGCTGCTTGCCCCATTAAAGAGCCGCCTGTAATGAGATTACTAGAAAGAACAATGGTAATCCCTGGGGAGTGGAGCAGCCAGTCACTGATTACATTCACTGTTACAGTGTACCAGGCAGACCCCGCTAGAGAGCCAGCCTACGCTACCTCCGGATTACAGCACGCCAACACGCGACGACGGAGGCAAACAAGAACATGCATGGGAAGCAAGGACAGGTGTAGTGATAGATAGAGAGAGACGAAGAGTCTTAAAAAAGAGAGATGGCCACAGTGAGAGAGGAAAAAGGATTAAGGAGAAGAGCTGGGCTGAGAGTGAGTGGGAGGCTTCATAAATAAACACTAAAAAGTGTGCTAGAGACGCTCGCTTCTCCTTGGGCAATATTTATGGGGCCTGTACAATTCACTGCCACACCAAGGACAACCAGGGCAGATGGTCACGCCCATTGGCGAGGCTCTGTTGGAGGAGGTGTGTGGGCTGGACACGTGTTATTAGGCCTAAGAATTGGGTGAAATACCCTGTGAAAAGGCCGGGATAATACGAGCGGGGTGTAGGACTTCATATTCAGCTCGGCCCCTTAACCAAGCCTCTGTGTTTGACCTGGTGCTCCAGCTAACAGTGGCCCACTCTTAACAAGCCCTAAGCCCATTCATGCCTGCGAGCGGTGCCAAGCTGCAGCATTGAGGGAGGCAAGCTGCCCCGATGGACAAGAGGCCCGGGCTGGTCCAGCTGCTTCGTTCTGCTCTGCTTTCAGCCTGGGCCGTTCTCTCCCTGCACTTGCGACCTCTGCGTCATTCCACGGGGGGAGATTATTCCCCCTTGGCCGAGTGTCAGAGGAACACAGGACTCTCTATTCACTCGCCTCTTTGTTTGTGTTTATGTGGGTTAATTGGCTTAATCTGCGCCCCAAGGAAGAGGTTCGTGAGCGGGGCTGTGGAGCAGGCTGCTACCACCAGGACTCTTGCTGGGGGACACGTAAGCGACAGGCGAGGAGGCAGGGGAAATCCTGACAGGTTCTACCCTGGGAGGCTTGGTGGTTTTGGATCTAGCTACAGGCTTTCCTCAGGAACTCTGTCTTTGTGTGTGAAGAGTCTTGTCTGCCAGGGCAGGATCTGGCTGGTTAGAATAGACAACGCCGTGTTGTGGTAGCTTTACAGACTTTGCTTTGTTGAGTGCATTCAAGATGGTCGCTTTCAGTTGGTTTCAAGTCTAGTGTTAGGACAATTCTATGGAATAGATTCCAAACAATCTTTTTACTGCTGCTTATTTTACTTTATGTCCCTCAAAATGTGTTAGTTGTTTTATTTGTCAACTATTCTAATAATGGATTAATTAATTAGTTAATAGTTCGCTCACTATAGTAGAAAACGTCTTCCATACCTATGCACAAAAATGATCAACAACTGATATAGCCCACTCTGATGTTATTTTTGTTAGCTTTTAAAAGAGCAGTTTTAGGTGGTCTATAGGTGGTCTATAGGTGCCATGGCAACGCATGTCTCCAAACAGCCAGTGAAGTACACGACAAGAAGATGGGGCTTTGAAGCAGCAAATGTTTTAGGTAAATACATTTAGACACTATTACAACTTCAAAAATAACGAATGGCTAATACTAAAATTTTCATATACTCTGACTCTGGTAGACTTTCATAAAAATCCCTCTAATTTCTGTGGCCTGCCACATTAATGTGGAAAATACATTATTATGTCTGCACAGCGTTTCCGCTGATTATGTTTTACCGTGGCGCACTGCCACACCAAAGGCCTAGTCTACATTTACGAGTAAGATTATGAATACAAATGCAGTCTCCAAAAATGTTTTCATTTTATATTAACTATTTCTGCCTAAATACGCTTACAAGCTCTGCTGTTTCTCCTTTTCAAATAATTTTTATAGCCCACTTGAGCGGAGGTCTGTTCTGGCTCCTTTCCACGAGAGCCGCACATACTTCAATCTCCTGTGCAGCCAAACTAACACACAATGTGCTGCAGCGCTAATTTGCACCGTCAAAGGAGCACCAGCGCACGTGAATCATAAGTGCTGCAGCGCGTATTTGCAATGTCAAAGCGGCACTTGCACAACGCTTATTTTTATCGGGAGCGGAGGATGGCTTATAACTAAAGGTTTAGTTGGCTCAACGTTACCATGAGTTAGCAAAAGAGTTCAAGCTTAGTGTTTGCTCTATGTAACAACAAGCGGACACTATCACATATGTGGATTCTATTTTGAAGAATAATGCACTTTCCCGAAATATAGCCTTCACTAAAGCCCGCCACCAGACCCACACCAAGAGCTTACTTCCACAGGAATCACTGGTTTGCATCTTGTGATCCCTTCCATGTTTTCTGCAGAGTGAAAATTACAACTCGGTAATTAAGGGAATCCCCCACATACTCCGGTACCCTATAAATGAAGAAAGTATTTTTAAATCGTCTCCACTGAGGCCTTGATCAAACACCATACCAAACATTCCCCAGACACTGTAACGATCATTCCGCCTGACAGACGAGGTGGAATTTGCTGTCAGAATCCCGAGCACTTCCCATGGAGGCTCCCGGCGTTCCCAGGCCAGGCTGACCTTTCCCTCAGGAGGAGACGGACAACTGCTGCTGGGGACAACAGTGGCAGCTCCCTGGCTCTGCGAAATGCCAAGCGAGATCTGTGTCTCTATCTCTCTCTGCCTCCCGGTGGCATGCTGTTCCCAGAGGCCTGCTGACAGTGTTCCCAGCACAGGGCTCTTCCCCTCTCCCGCCCCGGCAACCTGCACCATTGGCTGACAGCATCAAATATTTAAGGGGCCGACAGCGAGGGAGACGGGGGCTGGTGAACACAGGAAACTTCCCCATTCCCCCTGGCGCTGCTTGGCACACCCACCCTGCACCGTGTACAGCAACATACCAGGGGACCCCATGTCTGATCCCAGAGGGCATACATTGCTGAGCTCTAACTGCTGGAAGCAACACACACTGGCACACAAAGACTCACGCAAAGTATTAGTGTTAATTGGATAGATCCTATAAAGTCGTCTACCTGACTATTAAAGGTGATAAGGTTGCAAGAACAGCAACATTACATTCACAACCTAGTGACGTTTTGAACAAGGGAACGTGTCTCTTGTCATTGGATCTCTTAAGTAAAGCAGCATGAAAACAGTCAGCCAACCATGCAGCCGGACACCCACGCACCGATTGCGCTCCACTCTTGCAGGGTGAGTTGAAACGGCCACGAGAGGGTTTTTTGTTTCCTCTCCATTTCATTAGCATACGCAGTTCTTCTTCCCTTGGCGTTCTGATCAGTGGAAAATGGACTGATATAGGCTGCTGGCTGGGGGAACAGAAGGAGCCACGTTTAATTCCCCGTGCAAGGATTTTGAAAGCATGGGTGAGGGTGAGACACTTTGCTGGCAGAGGGGCACAGGAGAGGGAATGTGATTATGTGGCATTCACAACCACGGAGCACCATTAAGAGGCTGAGCACATACTGTGAATCTGGCCCTAACTGCATTGTGGCTATGTACAGACATACGGAGACATGGCTAGGGCGGGGTGGGCTATACAATAATAACAATGACGGGAATTTAATTGGTACATTGGCTATATATAGCGCTGTAAAGTCACACAAGCCACAGTCTGTTCTCTTCCACACGCGTGCATCCACCAGGACGACGAGACGTTTATGTAGCACCACCAATCAGTTGAAGGAACTCTACTCCCCCCCATCCACACGCCCTCTCACACCCTTGGAGCCTCTTGAGGTGTGATTCTCTCTTCAAAAGGACCACCCGCTCCATTGTTGGGCAGGCTGCTGGCCGTCTTTTCAAAGGATGCGGCTACAAATAAGCAGAGCCGCGGTGGATGTGTAAGGCCAATTTGCACTTCAGCTCAAAATGACAAGTATTTTTTATGGACCAAATATACAGAAAGGATTCTGCTTAGAATAGGCTGTATGATAAGCATATAAACACATACACAATAGCATCTTAATAACATTTCCTTAAATACACTACATTGCCTAATATGCAACACTTTTTCAGGAGACCAAAAAAAGGAAAACCAAAAACAGAAAGACAAAAATTCGAAAGCAAATGCTATCTTTTGCTCAATAGTGCTACAATGACTGCAGTGGGGGAAAGGGAAGCAGCATGGGAGAGCAGGTGGGCAGATAGATCTAGATAGCCAAGCCAACGTTCTGAGAGAAAGCATTCTGAGCAGTCTCAGCAGTGTCTGCGAGGAAGAGGCATGGAGTTGCCCTGAGGTGGGAGGGATGTGGGGGGGGGGGGCTCTGGCTGGTACATGGTACACCCAAGAGCTGACTGACACACACACACACACACACACACACACACACACACACACACACACACACATCAGAAAGAGCCTCCACAACCATTGAGCAGCCCTGCGGAGTGTCACATCCGCTATCGGGCTGTGGCGTTTACGGTCACTGCGCACACACACACTTGGGAAAGGGACGGGGAAAAAAAGAGAAAAAGAGAGAGAGAGTGGAGAAAAAGAAGCGGCGTGGAAAGAGACGAGACAGTAGGGAAGAATCCAACGCAGAAGCGGAGAAAGACCCACTTATTTAGCAGGCAGGCACAGGGCCAGGTCTGAGGCCAGCAGCGGAAGTGATAAGCAGTACCTTACAGCCATGTTGGTAGCCGCTGCAGCTGCTGCTACTGCCACCACACCCACTAGCCATTGATTGGCTTGGAGGAGAGAAGAACATAAGGCTGCCTGAGCCTGCGCAGACACACACACACAGACACACACAGGCCTGGTGATGGTGTGTCCCCGCCCCGAGGCTGGAGGTCTGTCTCCCAGTCTGGCCCTGCCCCTGCTGCTGCTGCTGCTGCTGGGACCACTGCTGCACCACAACAAATCAGCACCATGACAATCCGACCCTCTCGGTTACAAACAAACAAACGCACATAGGTCTACTACAAAACACAAACACACACGTGCGCGCGCACGCCCAGGCAGAGCCGGCTGCAATTTTCTCCCTCTCTCTTCGGCTGTAATGAAAGATTCATGGCTGCTCCGGTCCAGCCTCATGCTGCCTCATGTTAAATGCATGGCCAGAATCTGCTGCTCTCTAACTTGCACACAAACACAACACACCCACACTTCATTGGAGCACACAGCTAAACCTGGCACTGGCTAAGCGTCTCAAAAGCAAAATCCTTATTTATCTAAGAATAACATTTATGGGAAATGGTCCCCTTTATGAGCTCGGAGTTCCATGGGAATTGAATCCAGTCACTGCTTAGTAATTAGGGAAGTGTCCAATTGTAAAGCACACACATTTCTTCAATCGTAAAGATCTTTGATGTTGAAATTGGCAGCCATGAACATACACTGACAATCTCTCTCCCAGAGGAACGCCAGATATGGGGTGACAGGACATGAGTAAGATGACACATGTCATCTCTCTGGTGTGTATGTAAGGAGCTGGCAGCTGGGATGTCAACACATACAGACACAAAAACACACACACCCACACGCAAACTCACACAGAGATTTGACTCATCCTTACAGCCACTGGGTCCACCGGAATAAACAGCTTGTCAGGGCTGTCATCGTGGCCTGTGTTGGATGCTGAAACCATAGCTTCTGATTCTGTACCATTTCGTTGTGTTGTGTCAGAAAGGCTGCTCTCTGTAGACATGCAAATCCACACGGTAGGGTCCGGGAATCACTGGGGAGGTAGGAGGTGAGGTGTTCTGAAAGCTGTGGCGGTGAGGGCTGTGGAACGGCTTCTCTCCGTAATGGAGGATGTGGAACGGCTTCTCTCCATAATGGAGGATGTGGGTTGGAGCACAGAGTAGACCTTCCACGAAGGTTCCCTAGAAGGCCAGTCGTCAGATTTAGGAGCCCAGCCGAAAATGACACACGTTGAGGCAGAGCTGCCCAGGGGCCTGTGAATGAGTGTTTGTGTGGATCTGATCTTTGTGAGCCTGCATCTGCCTCTCCCCCACTCTTCTTCATCACGTCAATACATTAAATATTCAAATTTTTCGTGGGCGTAAAAAATCCAATTTATCAAACGGTGCGATTATCCCAAGAGGTAGTGCGGAATAGCGCGACGTGCTGGCGAATTACATTCACTCTGGGGGATATATTGTCACTGAAAGACAATAATTACCTACGGTCACAGGTGACAAACTCGTTAACTGGCCAACTGGTTATCTAGAGGTGTTCTTACCAGAGAAGAAAAAAGACACAGTTACAAAGTTGCAATCAAAATACCTCCACAATGTTTTATTTGGAACTGGTTTTGTCACATTTTTTTTATTGTCTGAATCAAACACTTCAAAGTCAAGAAAAATGTTTTTAGGTAAAACATTTAGGGTAAACTCCTGGTTGAGAAGTTGGCTCTGGGATGTTAGCCCTTTTAGATAATGCAAGTACAATAGCTCTACTGCAGTGCAACCTTTGCACCATGACATTTTTTTTAATAATGAAATCAAGACAATTTCTTCTTTTAATTCTAGAAAATGTCGATAACAGGTAAAACTCTCATATGTTTTGTCATTTATGTTTTAGCATGTTTATTAAAGTGATAAATGGAACTCAACGCTTAAACTGTCTAATGTTGCAGTGAAAATTAAGTGAATCAAGACTACAATGAAAATTGCTAACGAAGGAGTGTTAAGGTTTCTCCATTTTGCAAATTGTGCAAACCGCTTTGTTATTTTGTTCCATCTTTCCAGCAAAAGGATTGGAGTCCACAAAACAATTAAATGTATTTCGTATAAATATCAGCCCTAGTTTTAATGACCTGGTGAGAAATCTCCAGGGACGGACACTGACAATCTGTGAAACAATGCATCCTTCAAAGATTTGCAGAGTGGAATGAGAGAGAGGGCAGTGGAGTTCTACGCTACCACAAGGATTGATTGAAATAACTGGCAATACTACAAGCAGCTGAAGCAAGTAGTCTTATCTTATCTGCTGTGTACAGCCACGGTAGAGTTCCATGCAACTTTCATACAAAACAAGGCTTTACACACAAAGTCCTGTAATTTACCATTAAAGTGATACTTCACCGATTTTCTTAAACAAGTATGTTGTTGCTTAGGCTAAATTAAGTAAGTATATTGAACAGGTTCAGGTCATAGGATGTAACTCAATGAAACTGAAATTCACATGTTTCCAACCACTGGCATTTAAATGGTTAATTAATTGTACACCACAGTGCCCATTGATCATTGTGCAAATCAAACTTAGAACCAGCATATGCTCTGCCCTTAGCTGAAAACAGCAGTAGTTTAAACCCCAAATGACGCAAGAGAGTCATTTTCTCAACTAATTTGACATTTTGCTGTTTGATTGCGAAATGCTGAATGACAATACAATGTTTACAGATGAAAACCATATTAAAAGATCGAAAATGGGTGAACTATCGCTTTAACAGCACACACTTGGCAAAAACGAGTAAATATGAACTAAACATGGTACATGCTGCTTTCCCCATATAACCATTAATGCATAGACCTTTCATTTAAGTGCATACCACACACAGTCAGACATTCAAAAATGGCTGACAGGCATGTTGGGCTCTTCTAGCTCATTGACTCCTAATCGGAACCAATGTACAGCCTCTTTTACAACCCACCTCACTACTAGAGGTTGTTTTGTTGTTCCGAGACGTAAGCTGGACATGTAACAGCCCAATTATGCTGTATGTCTATGTTTGCATGTCTCTGTTTAAAATGTGTTAATCAAGTGATTATTACTTACTTTCATGTTGTGGTCACTAGTGGCGGAAACGATCACAAAACTTACGGTTCGGATTGTGTCATGGTTTTGGGTCACAGATCATACAAAACCTAAATGTCTTCAATTGTGTGGCCATGCTCAATGTATCATTCTCACATGGCTTTCTCGTGGCTGTAAGGCCTACACGTCGTTACGGTTTTGTACACCACCCTTCTTCAGTCATCCGTATATTTTACAGGGTCCAAGCCTAAATGCTCCCATACATGCCGCGACATAGGCCTAAATGATGGCGGAGGCTTTTCAAGCTGTTCAGGCACCTACGCTAGCCATGACTGCCACTGCGCTTTTTTCACGCTTTATTTTGAAACGTGAGCATCCCAGATTGATTCTTAAAACAAATAATCTAATTTACCATACACATCACAGCTAAACTATAGTCCGTTACACAACTAGTCATCGCTGTTCTTGTATTGATAACGCTAAGGTTTAAACTGCTGATCAAATTAATGGAAACACTAACTCTAATTTGGTGGACTAATGGCAGAAGAGCGATAGGCTAAAAAAGAATGGAATAAACCATCACACCAGCTCATGTCAGTTTGGCAGAACAATATCTCTGGATCATCAAAACCTTGCCTTGAAACACACAATAACATAGACTGCTGGAAAGCGTTTAGTGTCGGATTCCTTGTTTTCCTTCTCTTTTTTTACAACAGTTAATTACAGTGGTGTGTTCGGAGTCATAAAGGTTAGCGCACATTTCAATTAGGACAGTGCATTTAGATGGATACAGGACGACTAACATTAAAACGGACCCTAACGTAAGATTTCTAATATTTCCTTGTCTAACATTGTTTTGTCACTCTGAGGGATTGTACCAACAACATGAAAAAGTTAAATCTGTGCCTTGTGCATTTTCTCTAGTTCACCTCGTACAATCATCTACCATATTTTACAAGCTGCTCTGAATCGCAGCAATTTATGTCGTAGAAAATGGGACTCAATCTAATTGGTCAATCACAGACTCGGACTAGTATAAGTAAGGTCGAGCTACTTTGGCCGAAGCTATGACAACAGCGAAATGTTACTATCCCTAGCCAATAACATAACTCAGCTAATGAATGTTAATGAACAATGGACGTAAATTCACGTTTACCACTGAAAACGGCATGTGCGTTGGAAGGGAAGAAAGAGGCACCCAGAATAATACATTTTATTGTTCAAATACTTTTTAATGTGCTACACAGACACTAAGGAAGCACACAAAAATTGTCTACATTATGGGCCCTTTAAATTCTGAAACTGGAAGTCTTCACAAGGAAGTAGCTAGTCATTTCTGGTCAAACAAGCCTAGGTTTAACGGTCCAACGTCATCTAAATTCTGCAGTACATACTGTATCCACTCCCACCCCATTACCCGGGTGCTCACGGAAATACGGCTATGTGGCTTGAGTAATAATATGTCCATGTCGCAGTTCATTTTGTCTGGTAACCGAATTCCTCTGCTCTGCCCTTTCTTCTCCACATCCCCTCCCCCCTCTCCTTCGTCCTCCTACTTCTTGGCCTGTCTCTTCCTTCACAGGTGGTGTGAAGGTCTCAGGGGAGCTACAGGGATCTGGCAGCCAGATCCAGACCTCTCGCCCACCCACTAAAAATAGCAGCAGCAGCACATTAACATACTGGAGAGAGCCTCTTGACAGCGGGGCTGCTGTGTGTTTGTACCAATGTTTAGGCCCCAAGCGGTATATAGTGTGGGTGAGAGAGTGTGAGTGTGTGTGTCCACGCGTGCACGCGCTCTATTTGGAGCAATTCTAATGCACGTATAGCATTGGCTCATCCTAAGTGGAAAGCTGAAATTACCTCAGCTAGCAAACACACACGTCTATAATACTCTTACGACCCATCGATCATCTATCTCCCTCAGGTGGCAACCAGGTGTGAGTTGAGGTGTGTGTGTGATTACCTATGGGAGAAAGCTAGAGAGAAGACAATGAGTGACAGGGACAGTTGGGGCTGAATAAATTGATCATTGACTAATTACAGTTAGGGAATTTGACCAAAGGGCTGTTTGTTAGTGTGTATGCATGTTTTGGTGTGTGCGCGCCCAGTCCAGTTGTGGTGGGGATTATACTGAGGGTTGCTGAGTACAAAAGGCCGCCAGGGATGGTCTCCTAGCAACAACAGCCTCTGCAATTTTTAGACCCTTGTGAGTATACATCTGCCATGTGTCGAAACATTTGCTGCACACATATTACATACAGGAATTAATCCACATTAAACAAGGACACAATTTAGTTACAGTCTTTGACAAGAATTACACATGGATGCATGCATGTAATGACTTGCACATTCTGGGCCCGACAAATAGGCATAGAGGGATTATAAAAGCCTAAACCTTGTTGGTGAAGCTATCCTCCCTGACTCTAATTCTCTATCCTCCTGCCTCAGAGGCCATCCTTAAAGGTCCAGCGGATCCTCTTAGGACAGAACTGACAGCTGCAATCTGAGGAGACCACCAAACCTTGACCTATTTATAACTTCCAGCAGGGGAAGAAAATAAGACTCGTCGTTCTTGAGAAAGCGCGTTGGAATACGGCGCGGCGCCATATGGCACGTTGCAATACCGCACAGTGGTGCGATGGAGGAGGAGCAAGGTGTGAGCCAGCGCCGGGTGACTCTCTCCAGGTCCCCACCCCGGGCTGTTTACGCCTCAGGACTAGCTAACTTCTGTCAAACGCTTGATCACAGCGTGGTCCTAGTGGCGTCGTGTCGATGTGTGTGTGCGCGCGTGGAAACCCACGGTGGTATGGATCCAGCTAAAGGGTCTAGAAGGGGATGAACGAGGTCATAGCATCAGCTGGTACCCTGGAGCCAGTCTGTCCATCTGCCAGAAAACACGCCCATGTGGGAATTCTGCAGATGGAGCCAACTGTAAGCTGGATTTACTCTTGGTATTGATTGGGTAACCGTTGTTTTGAAGTGGGTTTATGATACCTCAGGACAAAGGGGCAGAGCTGACCTACTGACCTGACTGTTTAACCCCCTTGACCTCCCTCCCTAAAGCCTTTGGACCGAATAGAGGAAATAGTCCTTGAAATAGGAGCCCACCCTGTATTGGGAGGAGAGCCCTGTGGATAGATCAGTCTCCTCACTCCCTGACACTTAGGTCAATCAGAGAGAGGGGGATAGTGATAGAGACAGAGAGAGGGAGAGAGATAACGAGAGAGATAGAGAGAGCAAGGTAGAGATAGAGAGATAGACAGATAGCGAGTACAATAAAGGGCAATCACGTGATCATATTTCCACAAGATGTAAGACACAATCCTGGATAGATGTGACAGCTTTTACCAGTGAGGTCTGCAGCAGGCCCAGGTTTTGGAATACAATGGAAACAGACAGATTGGGAGATAATTATAGTACATAGCAGAATGATAACAATGTGCAGCCTATTTTTTTTTTCTTACTTCACAGTAGATACACGCCACAAGCCTCTTGTGTTCTCGTAAAAAAAAAGGCTTACCAACATGGGAGCAAACCACTCTGCTTGTTCACACACCGATAAGAACAATATGCACACCCTCCTTACCGACTGCAAACACACACAAATTATGCAGCGAAAACATAAACACACACACACACACACCGTAGTTGTGACTCTAGCCCTTGTGTGTCAGTAAGAGGGCATCAGCTGACAGGAAGGGGGCTTGAGATTGACATTAGGTGTCAGGACTAACATGTCTCCTCCCAGCTGCCATGGCACTGGCCCTGTTCTGAAACCCTCCTTTCCCCAAGAGCTGACACTGCCCTATCCTCCCGTTATCTCTGTTTCAGCATCTCCCTTCCATCCCTGTGCAATTCCACTGTCCTCTGCCACTCTCCATATTTAGTCCTGTCTCTCATATTCACTTTGGGCGCTCTCTTTGTTTGCGTCTGCTTAGAAATTCTCCTTCCTCCCCCGCCCAACCCACCACCCCCTCCCTTTGCACCAGTTCTATCTGCATGTGATAAATGTTCCCTGATTGGAAGGTGGGTGTGAGAGGTGAGAGATGGGGGCAGGCAGCAGCAGAGCCGAGGGATGGAGGGCTGGGAGAGGGGCGAAATCAGAGAACTGTTTAATTCGGTACAAATGACAGTGTGCCCCTCTCTAGCCCCCACCCCCAACGTCCTGGTCCGCTGGCCGCCGCCGCCCCACCCTCTGAATTAGGGAATGTCTCATTTCCACTGGCTGACAACTAGCAAGTGTGTGTGTGTGTGTGTGTGTGTGTGTGTGTGTGTGTGTGTTGTTGTTGTTGTTTTTGTTGCTTCTGTTGTGTGTCTCTCACTTCAGACTGATTGGCTCTTCAACGGCAGCGTGGCTAATTAAAATAGGCTCACCGGCCCCAGCCCCACACACTCTTCTCCCCCCTACCCCCTCTTTTCCCGGACCCTTACCTAGCCTTGTTTATTCTAAAAGACACAAATTCTTCTTGCGTCTTAAAAAGAGCCATGCAAACACATCCACCAGACCACCACTACAAATTCAGTCAAAGACATGTAATGCTGCCAGTAGACTAAAGAGAAGATTTGCATGAGCATGTGTGCTGCAGTTATACCCTTAATCAAGCTGTCAGTCACAGTAAGTGGTCTATGGTAAGTGGTCAGAAGGAGGGAATACAAATGCCAACCCTTCACTATATCACATCAAGATCCCACCTACAAAAAACTAAAAGGATTTAGCTGCAATGCAAAAAATTACTGATTGAAAAATGTTTACGCTGATAAGTGGGATTAACATGACTTTTAAAGCCACAAGAATTTGCTTTAAGAATTTCTGGCCCGCAAAAAGCCAAGGCTAGCAAACCGAATCGCAGTCCAATGCTGGAAATATGGTGGGACTGGCACTATCTTGAGAGTAGGACCAAATATCTGCAGGGCTTTAATATTTGTTCCCCTCCTGTTGAGCGTCCACACATAAACACACAAACACGCGCGCGCGCACACACACACACGCGCGCATGCGCGCGCACACACACACACACACACACACACACACACACACACACACACACACACACAGTGTGGAGCAGTAAATGGAACATGACAGGATGACAAGGGTGGGGAACAGGAGAGAGGCTGAGTAAGCATAAGGGTGGGAGTGGTTCGGAAGAGCGCATGGGAAAATACAGGGTACGGACACAGTAGAATTAGAAACGATCCACAACGCTTTATTAGTTGTTGCTGCGATGTACCAATTCATGTGGGAGTAAACTAGTGTAGAGGAAAAATCCTGCTCAGCACACTGCCCTACAGGCAGAGCCTCATCATAAGTACTTAGGAATCATTGAAGAAGTTATCATGATGTGTACCTCTTATGCATTGGTAACACAATTTTAATAAACAAGGAGGCAACAGATTATTTTGCCAACCCCAAATGATGCCCAGCTCTGTTTGTGAGGAATGAGAATGGGCTTAACCTGGCCGTCACACAGTGCAGCCCCACTCCTTCTCATGCATACAAACAGACACCACGCTGGCACACCACACAAAGGCAGAGGGATGAAGATCAGGCTATTGGAGGTTTTGGGGGGGGGGTGACACGGGGAAGATGTAGGATGATCTAGACACTGCGATAACAGAGAGCCTGCGAGGGAGGAAAAGTAAAGGAAATGAGTGAAAGGAGATAAAGAGGGTGAGTGGGTATGGGATTGGGGGAGCGATAAAGGCAGGCAGGCAGGCAGCTCCAACGTCGTACGTCGCCACATATGGAAGGACCGAAAAACGAGTGCCACACAAGAGTGAGGGAAGGGAGAGGGGAATATAGCACCACCACTGGCTTCAGCTGGTCTCTTGACATCTCAATAGAGACATGGGGGGTAGAGAGAGAAAGAGAGAAAAGGGGGGTGGGACAGATTGGAGAGAATAAAATTCCTCTGCACTTTGAAAAGGGAACACATGGAGGGACAAGCCGGAGGGTGGGGGGAGAGGAGCATGTATGAGTGTGGGCCAGAGAGAAAGAAGAGGTCAGTGAGGTGACCTCATATTCAGTCTTTTTCTCTCCCTCCTCCTTTTAGCACACCACCAACACATCTCTCCCCCAACCTTTAGCACCGACCCTCTGTTCAGCCACTGCTCTGGTTCCAGTGTCCGAGCGTTCAAAGCTCTAATTAAGAGGTGTGTGTGTTTACGATGGCTGAGAGCAGTCAGTTACAAACAATGTCACTTGGGCTTCCCCCCGTCCAGAAACTGGGGGATCGCAACGTTGTTCTGTTCCTTTACTAACCCTTACTCCTGTTTAGTGTTCCCCCTCCAAAACCCCCTTCTCTCCCTGCTTGTGTTTCGGATGCCCTGCCACCAGATGAGGTGTTCTCCAGAGACGGCTCTTCAGACAAACACATTTACACACTAATCCTATTATAGATAGAGAGCTGTGGCTCTCCCCCTCCATCAGTCAATACTCTGCCATCGCTCCCCCCCTCCGTCAGTCAATACTCTGCCATCGCTCTCCCCCTCCATTCGTTGTCAATGTCAGCTCACGCTCAAATTGAAACTACTATGGCTGTACACTATTAAAGTGCAACCTTTGTGAATCATTCATGACTTATTTAGGTCTTACCCCAAAAAGAGCTTTATGGAAATAAACACCACCCGATACCCAGTTATTTTCTCCACACTACGACCCCGATTCTATACGGACCCAAGTCCATTAATGTTCAAATCAGCCATGTCTCTTTCGTTCATAATCAGTTCTAGACCCTTTTCTTTTGACAACATACGTTTCTCAAGCCTTCCCCTCCCCTTCACCCCTGACTGTTCAGGCCATCGACCCACTGCCAGGTCTCTTGTCGGGCCTAGAGAGGAGCTATTGGCTTCAGATCAGGGTAATAAAAGGGACCAAGGGAGTCAACAAGAAGAACAGGAGATAACAACAAGAGACAGAGAGTAACACTGCGACACCAGGACTCATACTGTCAGCTTCTTATCCGCACCGATGTCCTTGAGGTTCTACTACTTGGCAAACACTTCTTATACAAAACACAAGCATGTGGTTGGAAGGCCGCAACATCAATCTGTAACATGACGATACACAGTCCAGAGGCCTTAGCCATCAGGGTCTGCTGTGACACAATGAGCCACATTGTTTGACTGTGTTTTGCAAGGATTTCTGAGATGGGATGGATCAGTGTTCAGGCTATGAGGGGACAGAACGAGGCTAGTTGAAGGCTAATGCAGGATTCACAGCATGACTCAGAGCACTGCTCTAAGCCACCCGAACTAAGGAAAAGGAGCACACACCAACACAATCCATCTGTGGACAAATACAGCAGTTTGAAAAACATAGGCACACGCACGCACACAAATCTCATTAGCGAGACATTCCTAGATTTCAATAACATCTTATCGCAGCCCACTGACCTACTAGGTTTGAATAAATAACTGCGCGGCGGTCAGACATGGTCATTCCATGGAAGCAGATTGACAGTGGAGGTCATTTAAAGTCTGTCCATGTGTTGGCTCTGACAGGACAGCAGAGAGCTGGATTTACAGTCAGCACACTGGGTTGTGGGTATCACAGGCATGCTAACCCAAGACTGGATGATCTACAGTTTCCAATACTTTGCTTCTAGGACTGCAGCAATATGTGCACCACTCTCTTTATTCTTAAGACCAACTTTTTTATGGGAGACTAGATGAAAGAATAAGCATCCAACTCCTAGTACAAAATATATGAATATGCACATACAAAAGAGAAACCCCCAACACCAAGCTCAAACCTCAGTAACTTAGGCACAAGTTAGGCCAGTACGTATCATAGAGTACTAGTGTACCTGACATGCCTGCCCTGGAGGAGGGTGAGGTATGCAAGATAATCTAGCAGTGTGCTTAAAATGAAAGTATTTAATGCGGAAGCCACCTGCACTTACCAAGGGTTTTACAACACATTTAATTTTTACAAGCCCAGCTTATAACTGCCTAGGGGAGTTTTTTCTTTTACATTTAACCAGGAAAATGATGGGTGGACAGTCCCTTCACACAGTAAGCCTCTTTGAGGGTTCATACTTTCCTATGCATTGCCTTCCTTTGCAATAGAAACAGAGCTAAACTGTGATGTGGCGCTACAAATATCATGGGACAGCAAATTCCATAACACAACATTACATAATCCCTATTATCTCTCAGTTTCAAACATAGATGTTATTTTACATCAGTAGCACATTCCATTCCAGAATACTGTGCTCCTGATGTGCACAGTAGAATCAGAACAGAGCAGAACAACAGGACTGTAGAGTTGGGTAAACATGCTTTAATTGGAATAATGCTTTAAACCCTAACGAGGAAAATGACAGTTGTGATTTACATATCACTGATCAACCTGTGCTACACAATGTTTTATTGACATCTATGATTAACTTGGACTGCATGGCTTGCAGAGGGGAATATTTTGCTCTGTGTTTCAATGAACACCCTTCAATTCCTAACCTTGGCGTTAATGCCATTGCGGTAGGATGCGATAGAGAAATGTATTGCATTCTGAAATGTAGTACATGAGATAAAATTAAGACTGCAGAACCAGATTGGAAATAATCTAGTATTGCGACTCGAAGCATTTCGTTCCAGGGGTTCCTAATCGCTTTCTCGCGCCACTGCAAACTGGCTTTCTCTGTGTGTGTGTGCGTGTGTGTCTGTGTGAGCGCGCCTCCATCATCGATACATTCTATAAAAAAATCCAAGGAGTGTTAGCTAGCACTGTCCTACTGGCATGGCTCCTGCATGAATGAGTTCGTTTTTTTCTTCTTTTTTTCAAACGTATACATTATGTGAAACTACGGGGTAGATATACGGGGTAGACATAGCCTCTGTAGAGAGATAAAGGCTGAAGTAAGAGATCAAAAAGGACAGGTGCAGTTCGGACCGAACAGCAGCATCAGGTTATCACGATCGCGCTTGAGTAACGCTCGCTGACGTTAAATTCGTTAAACATAACGTTAATGTTACACCCGAAATTGCGTGAAAACCGCTAAACATGAAATATATTACGGTCAGCACAAACAAATCAACTGGACCAGAGGATGCTATCCTGGTGGTGGTTTTGCGAACCTCAATGGTCTATCGCCACCACAAACTAGATGTTGATTCCCTGATGTTCAGCTTGCTAGCCGCCCCGAGTAGACAACAAATTACGTTCAGTAACCAGAGTTGGCTGAGCGACACTACTTGGAAAACATTTATTTAGACTTACCTCTCTGCCATTTCTGGTGTTTCCCTGTAAACTAGTATCCGTAAGTAATTATTCCTACAACGTCACCCATGTTGCCGAAATCGCTGTCGCCGCAGTCAACTGAACGAATCTAGACTAGATCCGCACGCACTTGCTCGCATACGAAGCATTGCCACGGACTCTTGAGCAGCAATCAAAACACTGTTTCCTGTATGGTTTATTTTTCAAAATAAAATGTAATTGTTTTCCTTCACTTCCTCTCACCAGATATACCAGAAAATAAACTGTAAAGCACTTAACTAAAATTACATACCCACTTTAATGCGTCTTTCCTTTATTATAAGCAGTTTACATAAGATAAGATAGTATACTCAAATTTGATTCTAACTCTTAAGTTGGAAGTAAAATATAAACCGGAAATATTTATTAAAGGTGGTATTGATGAAGAAAACTGGAGAACTCGTGCTTAGCATTTTGCACGCACATCATCTGCTCCCTTATGCGGTTTTTCTACACCAAATTATAATGACAGCTCTATAGATAGAAAGTTTCTGCACACCTTTATAACCTAGTACCATAATACTTTAGGCATTTAAATAATAATACTAGTTAGCACTTACACACTGTTACACCACACAATTATACCTAGTTTGTTACTTTTTTAGGGTACCATAGGCAATAAAATATACATTTCTGATCATGTACGTGCATAAATCCTACTTTATTTTTTATCATGCAACTGGAGTGAGGCTGTCAAAGCATTTGTGGTTTATGTGCCATTATGGCAGAAGTAATCAGTGCCGAAAGCTGGCATCAAAAGTATACGCTCCAGCGTTCATTCTAAACCTAAGCAGCGCCCTCAAGTGACAATATAAATGAACGCTTGATCTTCCAGTCATATTCTCAACGTTACCCACATTTCGTTCTCTTTTGGATCCCTAACGTGTTGCTTTAATACTTATTAAACATCCGTATCGAGTGTGTCAAAGGCTCCGTCTCAATACCCATACTACCATACTGTATAGTAAGCTATAAAAAATATTTAGTATGTCCCAATATATGTCGTGCAGTACGCCAAAAATGCATGCTCTGACCACTGATACAGAAACTGCAAGTGCAGCTGAGGTACCTACTAAAAGAAAAAAAGTAGTAGTATGCAATTTGAGACGCGGCGAGTGCGTTTAGGATCTGATCATTGTACATTTAAAAACACCTGTGTGCGCGACAATGAGTCATAGGTGCACCTGTCCAAGTTGATCAGATGCTCCGGCAGCGTGGATAACTGATCATTCCAAAGGGCACTATATCTTTCAGGGAGAAATGGACGACGGCCTTGAGGATCTCGAATTGAGGGAGGCTCAAAGAGAATACTTGGACTTTCTGGATGATGATGTATGTAACCCTATTCCTTGTCTCAGAATTAGCAAATAAACCGATTGCCTTTGTTAAAAAGGACTCCCAACTAACAGTAGAAAGAGGCTAGAACTTACAGATGCGTTGGTTTAGGGATTTAATTTGGATATAACTGTTCACCATGTAAAGCGATTTTACTAAACTTATAATTTCAGTGTTCACATTTATTCCTTTTTTTTATTTTGTGTTATATGCGAAGATTATCAGCAGTCGTTCGTTCAAGTATTAAATATAGTGAGTATGTCTACCTTTCACTTCCTGACTTCTTCACTCCAGCAAGACCAAGGTGTATATCATGAGAAAGTCAGAAGTATGGTGTCTGATAACCGATTTCGCCTCATCGTGAACATAAATGACTTACGAAGGAGAAATGAAAAGAGGGCCAGGGCGTGAGTAAAGGGGGACCTCTGTCTCGCCGTTAATAAAATGTGTATACTTCTAAATGCATTTACTTCACGGCCAAGTAATTTTGGTCGTTCTTCATAGATTAATGTTTATTTCTAAATCCTTCACATTATTTATGATTGTATTATATTATTATTAGAATTGGCTGTGACAATGTAGGACTATGCTGTGACAAAGTTAATAAAACCTGGTAATGTGTGTTTCTTATATTTACTCCACCCAGTTTGCTAAAAGATGCTTTTAGTGAACTTATTGCGTTTCAAAGAGCCTTGAAGGATCTGGTAGCATCCATTGATGCCACCTATGCCAAGCAATTTGAGGAATTCCATGTTGGATTTGAGGGAAGCTTCGGGACTAAGCACGTGTCACCTCGTACCCTCACAGCTCGACATCTTGGAAACCTTGTTTGTGTGGAAGGCATTGTTACCAAATGTAGGCACATTTATATTTACCCTTCATTAACTGGTCACAAACCGATCACCTAGGCCTTTGGTTTGTCACTAAGGTGCTTAATATTCACCTCTACCAGAAGACCAAAGTAAGTCGTTATGATTTTATAAGATCGTAAACTGCATTTTTCCCCAGGTTCTTTAGTCAGGCCAAAAATTATGAGGAGTGTTCACTACTGTCCTGCCACTAAGAAGAGTCTGGAAAGGAAGTACACAGACCTTACCTCACTCGATGCCTTCCCTTCTAGTGCTATATACCCTACCAAGGTGTGTGTCCGCTAGTCGACTTAAGTCTCTTTTTCTAAGGGTGTATGGAGAGAGATTATAGCGGAGGCTCAAACAGTAGATTTGCTGGATATTACTTTGTACCTCTCTTTCGGTGTAGGATGAGGAGAACAACCCCCTGGAGACAGAGTTTGGGCTGTGTACCTACAAGGACCACCAGACTCTCACCATCCAGGAGATGCCAGAGAAGGCCCCGGCTGGACAGCTTCCCCGCTCGGTGGACATCATCATCAATGATGACCTGGTGGACGTGGTCAAGCCTGGGGACCGTGTCCAGCTAGTAGGTGTCTACCGGTGCCTGCCCGCCAAACAAGGTGGCTTCACGTCTGGCACGTTTCGGTGAGTTTGCAGTGTCAGGATGTCTCATCACTGGGGTCAAAATGCTTGAGTTTAAAATGAGGTAAAATGTTTAGAAAAGGTTGATGCTTAGCTCAGTGACGTAAACACAATGTGAAATCAACGGTGTCTCGTCTTTAGAACAATTCTGCTGACCAATAACATAAAGCTGATGAGCAAAGAAATAGTCCCAAAGTTCTCGGCGGATGACATCCACAAAATCAAGAAGTTTGCCAAAGCTCATTCAAAAGTATGTCAAAGTGAAATCCTATTGATTCAACACGTACTGTCCCTGCCAAGTCACATGTAGTTTTTTACCCCATGAAACTACCAATTTTGATGTCTGTTTTGGTCGCTTCTTAGATTAGATTAGATTCAACTTTATTGTCATTGCGCATGTCACAAGTACAAAGCAACGAAATACAGATTGCATCTCAACCAGAAGTGCTTTAAGCAGTGTTTAAATAACATAGTTTACAAAGTGCAA
>JAVQIZ010192754.1:0-32297 GCA_036023535.2 Galaxias brevipinnis | reverse complement strand
CAATGATATCCAATTAACTCCTACAATCACCATTCCAATTAACTATACAATAATATACAACACAGTTGGCCAATAAGACATTTAACTAAATCATCGTGGTACCATAAATTATACAAAGCTCAGTTAATAGTATTTACCTTTCTTCCTTGCAGTCAAAGCTCAAAGCTATACATGCATCACCTCAGCAGTTGCATACCAGACTGATCAAGAAATCCTCCACCTATTTATGCGGGTCTCAGTTCCCTCCCACAAGTGAAACACACCATTTCAATATACAAGCATACCTTCACTAATCAGGCATTTCACTCAGTAATTTCCACCATATAAACCCATACTGATATTTACCCATACAACAATCACATACTTGGCTTCCTACATTTATAGAAGTCCTAATGTTACTTTGTTCTACATAGAAGCATTAGTGTTTAAACAGGGGTGATGGTTTCTTCCAATTAGGGCGGGGCTAGTCCTGCCTCCAAACATTCAATCAGTGTCCAGCTGGCTGTGCAGGGAGTGATCTGTGGGTCTGACCATCAGGGGTATGGTGACAGTGTCCAGTGTCAGGGGACAGTGGTGACAGTGTCACAATGGGTAACACTATAATAACATTTTCATTAATAAGCCGTTATTAGATCAACTAGATCTAGTAATATACAAGAATCTTATTATTTGTAAATGTGGGATAATTGTCTATAAATCATTTCTAAAAGACTAATAACTGTAATTTTTTATTTATCTAGGCGTTAGTAAATGATGAATTTTTACCAGATCTATATATTCTTATGTTGTCAGTGTTGAAGGATCACTAAGTATGTTATTTATTGTTTATCTAGGTCTTGACATATTATTAGTTAAGTTTGCACAAACAAATTCTAAATCATCCAAAATGATCCAATTCAGTAAATTTGTACTCTAGTAATCTAAAAGCAGAACATACTTGTACATGGTCACCAATATCCCTTTCACACAGAGAACCCGGGTCTTACCCAGGTCTTACCTGGGACTTGAACACAGGTTCGACCCGCGTTGGACCCATTGCGTAGCCAACGTTCACACACGACCCGGGTCTTGCGAGTTACAACTTTGTACGTCACTGCTGAACAGATGCGTTATGTTCCTATGTAATTGAAAGTGGACGTTTCTTCTATTGCTATTGTATTTGGATGATGGAGTGGAGTCGACGGTACACACACAGTTGAAGCATACCCATTTACTTCGTAGTTAATTAAAGGATTCACCCAGTGTCCTCAATTTACAGCAGAACAAAGTCCCTTCAACCACATCCTTCGTTCTGCGATGATGGTGGTTGGAAATGCCTTTCAACGACAGCATTGTTTATTAAATAGAAATTACATTGACCTGTTCTTAGCTAGCTATATGCCTGATGTTGTTGCTACTTGTTGCACAACTGCTAATACTGAGGCGCCAATCCAAAACCAATGAGGTTTCTTGATCAAACCAACAGTCGACCCGGGAATAACCCCTTTGTCAACCGATTTGAAAATAATCTGTAAGGAATTTGTTTATTTGATATTTATTTTGTTTAGTTTTATGGATTGAGAACTTTGTATTGACATGAAGTGTACGTTCTTGGTTGGTTCAGTCTGCTTTCTACAGGGTTTTTTCCTGTTACTCTGCATTGATTATTTGTCTAATAAGATGATAACGATCAGCTTCCAATTCATAATTTACTAATGCCTAAATAAATTAAATTACAGTAACTCATCTTTTAGAAATACTTTATAAATCATTATCACCCATGTACTAATAATGAGATAATTGATAGTCTAATAACTGCTTATTGCTGAAAGTTATTATAAAGTGTTACTGACAGATGTTATGACGAAGTATATGTCCCAATTGTATGCCTACTTTATGCAACAGTACGACTTTGCATCTGCTAAAATAATTTTTTTTACTTTTTGCATCTGCTAAAAGAAAAACACATTTGAATGAATAAATTCAGTGGTAATGCAAGAAAGGTAATTTATTAAGGAGTTTGAGAATATAATAATTATAGAGGAATTAATCATAACAAGTAAAAATATGTAACAGTAATATGTAGACCGACACATAAATTACTTCTATACATAGTGCAGCCACTCGCACATGACAAAACAAAATTACAACTAAAGGCTGCAATATGGGCCAGCTCTAACTTAAACACTGTCCTACACAGGCCTGCCAGGTACATGAACACATAGACCTAGATATATTACACACATGTACAATAAAATTACTTCTATGTAGCCTACATAGTGCACCACTTGCACTGCGATAACCACTGTGGTTGAAAGTTTTACAGTTTTTTAATTCTTTACTGCAGTTAAGAATTATTCTATTGACGGGCATAAAGTTCACTAAAATTACCAACTAAAATTACAATACATAAGTCAAACGCAAGTCACTCAACTCAATCATCCAATGTGTTATGTAGGCCTATAGGAAAATATGCAAACAAAGGCAACAAGTTTACAATGAATGCCATTTTTTTTTATTGGAAATGTTTGCCTACTATATTTATTTATTATGTTGTCAAAGTGCCGCCCAGGGTACAACAAACCCTGACAGATGAAAAAAAAGTTTGGTGGATTGGCGTCTTTGAAACTGCAGGGGACGTACAAACTTCTACAAACTTGCATTTCATGGCTAACCCTTTTGCTATGTTCATTTGGAAATCGAATTCGCAATGCATGTTATTTTCATTTATTTTCTTATCCTATTATTTTTTTTATATATAAACTATTTTGCATCGAATGTAATGCTGTTGTTACAGCAATTTGTAAAATGTTTAAGGTATTATACGGTTCTATATTAGGGCCTACATTATTTACACTTTATATTAATGATATATGTGCCTATTGTAAAAGGCTGTAAAGTACATTTCTATGCAGATAACACCATTCTGTATTCATGTGCTCCATCCATGGAACACAATGTAAAACTTGTCAAGGACATTCAATTGTGTACAGGTCAAAAAGTTAGATTATAAGGCATTTACCATTTGCTCCCTTAATGGGGCCAAAATTTAGCGTGTTGCAGTTTGCTAATACTTGGAAATTTCACTAGATGAAAAGTTATCATTTAAGACGCATGTGTTTGAACTCAAAGGTAAGGATCAGACTTGGAGCTTTATATAGAATAAGATCATGATTTTCACTTGAAAATAGAAAGACATTTGTAAAATCTACTCTCTTGTCAGTCATGGCTTATGGTGAGTGTATATGCATGCAGCCCCAAATATTTTAAAGTCCCTTGATGCAGTTTACCACAGTGCTTTGTGTATTGTAACTGGGGAGAGCTTTGGACTCATCATTGTACACTGTATACAAAAGTAGGATGGTCTTCTCTAGGAGAAAAAGACATTCTCTTGTTTGTTTACAAGGCATTGCTAGGCAAGTTACCTTTTTACCTACTTCATTATAAAACACAAATCCAGTAGTCATAGGACACGCTCACAGGACTATATCACCCTTGAAAGTAGCAAAGTGAACACAGAACTTCGTAAATCAGCTTTCAGGTTTTTTGCCTCAGTTAAATGGAACGAGATTCAAAAGGGATTGAAATTAGAGCAGTTTGTTTCTGTTGAACAATTTAATCTTTTACAGGAGGATTTGGGAGCTGAAGTGTGTTCTCGTTTTGGTTGAAACTTAAATATTGTACTGTATGGCAAATATTGTAAACTTTTAAAAAAAAAATTATATATTCTGCCTTTAAACAGGGCATTGCTGGAAAAGAGACGTGGTCTCAGTCGGTTAACCCTGTATAAATAAAATAAATAATAATTATAATAATCATCGAACATGCTTCTAAATGGCTGATGTTGAAACAGCTACTGTAAACATGTATGACAGTTACACTAGACACAATATACTTAGCATCTATATTTCATAATCAAAATGCTACTCCACTGTCAAAGCCACATTATTATTAAAAGTAATCTATTAACAAGCACTGCATTGAGGATTTAATGTGGATTAAAATAAAGGATGGTAATAGTTAGGCTTTAAAGATTAATTACAACTGAACAGGACACATAGTTTACTCCCACATAGAAGAGAGAAAAAAATGTATCTATGACAATTTAGGTTTAAATTACATAGCAATATCACCATACCATTTTTAAATATTAATGTTGAATAAGGCAGTCTAAGATTAAAGAACTTCACTATCAGGCCAGTGTCATGGCTGGTAGCAAGTGACCTCTTGGAGAAAGACAATTCAGTGTTGTGGCTGGACAAGGCATCTTACGTATCTAACTCTTTCCTCCTTGACAGTTTGTGTAGGAGCTTTTGGAAACTTCCACTGAAGGCAGGGCTAGAAAAATAATACACAATGGGATTAAGGACACTGTTGAAGTATGTAAAACACACTGAGGTGTAGAAAGCCAGGTTAGCCTCTTCAAAGAAGCGGCACTCGCTATACCAAGCCTTGAGGATCCAAACAGCAACCCGAGATATAGTGCTAGGGAAAAAACAAATAATGAAGACCAAAGCCACAGCTAAAACAAACTGAACTGCCCGCTTAATTTTTCCACTTGTGTCGATGGTCTTGCTCTTGAGCTGCCATATTATGCAGACTGTGCAGAAGGTGACAATGGAGGTTGGCAGGAAGAACTGGATGACATAGAATGCATTGTGCCAGGTAGACAGAGGATCGATGCCCATGCAGATGTTGAAACTCTCACACTGTGTGCGGTTGTTGCTGAAGAAGAAATGCTGCTCAGTCAACAGATAACCAGTGGCTGCAACAATCAGACCCCACAGGCCAAGGGACACAAATAAAGCATAGCTCAGGTCCATTCGATTGATCCGGTTCATGGGGTGAACGATTTTTAAGTACCGGTCAACAGCCACAGCTGTAAGGAAAAAGATCCCAGCTGCACGATTGGCAGCAAGCAGAAACAGCAGTATCCGACACGGAATGTCCCCATAGATCCAGTGTTTGCCACGGTTGTAGTAGTCAGCCCTAAAAGGCAGGCAAAAGAGAACAATAGAGTCTGCCACAGCTAAGTGAGTCAAGTACACTGAGTTGGGTTTCCATGTGTCCATGTGGAAAATGAACATCCACAGTGCTACAAAGTTCCCAAGCAACCCAAACACGAACACGGAGATCAAAATTGGAGGCAAAACCTGATCCAGGATTGGAGACTCAAATGCACAGCAGGTTTTACTACTAAAAGTAATGTTCGCCATTTGGGCATATAGATGCAGCACCTTGTGCGTGTCAGTTGTGTTGAACAGTTTATAAAGATAATGTCTACCATACACCCTGTGAGAGAGGGCATTTATTGTTTGCACACATGCAAATTAGGTTCCAAAATCCAAAACATAATTCACGTCATGATACCAAGGTAGAACTTTCATCTGTCCATATGCTATGTTTATCTCTAGGGAAATTGTACTGGTCCATGGGAATACAACAGAGAGCATTCTGTGTGCTAAGGGAGCGAAGCTTCATTATAAAGCTATTATGGTTGGAATAAGCTTACCCCTGGGCATACAACCTTCATATTGAAAATAAAAAACAAAGTCATGCTTAAGAAGAAAACACAAGAGCAACTTAGGACTGAACAAGTGAATGAGACTGAAATTTATTAACCTACAGTTAAGCGTGAGTGAAAAGCATAGGAGGAAATATCATACCAGACCTTTGGCAACCAAGAGAGAGCAGCTATCAATAACTGAAAATGCCAAGGGAGTGGCCAAGTCCACCGTTTCTATACAGTAAATAAAATAGATATAAAACGACTTGTTTTAATGTTAATGTGTACATTTGGCCAGGTTGTAGTTACATGTTGCATCCATTTAAAAAGTGCACATTGGGTCTTCACTTTTTTACTTCTCCCAGATCATCGATGCTGTCATCGTCCACCTAAAAAGAGAAAGTGATGTGGTTTGAATGGGGTCTAAGTGTCACAGGAATTATTCAAAGATTCTTTAATGTGACAGCTAGGCTTGAGTGGTATGGCTGTTTTTATACCCACCAGTTAGTCTTCAAAATTTACTGTGGCATAAGAAATTTGACGGTGTTAAAAACAAATAGGAGAAATCTCCTAAGGCTGGCAGCGAGGCACTGGAGAAAGTCTAATTAGGTGACCGGCTACCACAACCTCTTGTAATTGTATGTATTATTATTCCAGCAAATTCTTTCAAATCTATACTTTCCCATGCTTAAAAATGCACCAGATCTGGCACATATCCAGGTGCATTACACCCTATACAATACCGCCTCATTATACCTCTTTGTGGCGCTATAGCAGCAGTTAAAAGTTCCAAGTATTCAACAAATCATTAAAAATTGTCCATTAGAGCTACAGATCTACTAGTTTCAGGACTTCTCCATTGCAGTGAGATTAAACGTTAATACACTGACAACCATGACAAATTATGAAGTCCATCACTGTTTTTTTTTTCAAAAACTGGTGGCCTCCCAATGTGTCCAAGTCCAAAACCATACATCCAAATCATACCAAAATTATAGGACATCATTGTCAGACTCTCAACATAAACCGTCCCAAATTGCTCACAGCACATAAAATTGTATTACTGTAAACATTACAGTACATTTACTCTGTCATATCTCACTGGTTCATTAAACAATCCAAGACTTATGCCATGAAGTATCTAAAATTACTGAGCTATCTTGAAAACTGAATCTTCAGTTTAGTAGTTTTTTGGTTGGATTTGACACATGGACACTTGAAATATTTGAAACAACTCATCCGACAACACCAAATTACACCAAAATCGCTGTATATCATCCTCAGACAGTCAACTTTTAAATCAAAACAAAGCTTGTCGATACATTAATAATTGAGCTCACAGTGCATTGAAATGTTTTACTGTAAACAGTACTGTACATTTCTATTTTTAACTGCTTCAATATTTGACCAATTTAAATAATAATTTTAGAAAACAATTGACTTTTTCTTCCCATCACGACTTAGTTTAAAAAAAATTACCTTAAATAGGGATGTTAACATTAATCAATGATCGATTAATCTTCATTAAGAATTTAAATCGATCAAGAGTTTCAAATTAAACGATTAAATTGAACAGTTTGGGGTCTCGTCCTTTGGTTAAAATACAAAATACACCGCGTGTGTTGTATTCGTATCCCGGTATGTGTTCTGTGCATTTTAGAAGCATTTGTTTAGACCGTTAGGCCGTTAGAGCCGAAGATGATCTCTGCCTGATTTACATTGTGCAGACTAGTGTATTGGAAGTACACATACTTTCTAATTTTTAACCTACCTCAAGTGACTCAATAAACAGTTGAACAGTCCTTCTTCAGTGTGGTTATTGGATGACGAGTTTTCTGTCTGCCAACTTATGCAGGGCGCATAAGGGTGACAATTAAATTATTGAGGCGTCTGCGTGATGTTAAAGACCCCCTCCAGTGAAAATCAGGTTTTTAATATGTTTACATAGTGTTTTGCATATGCTACAAGACATATCAGGAGCAAAATAAGCACCCAACACCATGGCTGAGCATTTCTGCTTTGAAACTGCAGTGCACCAAGAACAGTCTCAAACAGGCGAGTTCAGACAAGCCAGATTTGTGACGTCACAAATTTTCAGTAAACCTTTCTAACCAACTACCATTAATGGGCGGGGTGACTCGGGAGCAAGTATACACGGCGGCAGAGGAGGGGGCTGGGCGGGTATTCAAATAGAGGGGGTGGGGTGACTCAGATTCAGGAATATTTGATGAGGCAGAAGGAGATTAAATCTTTTGGATTTTAACAAGGAAAATTCACATATTTTGCAGAAAAAACCCAAAAAAGACATGATTTAAATGTTTATGCAGAATATTCTAAATGTTTTATAAAATGACTGGAGGGGGACTTGAACTTCAAATCAAAGAGGTTGAGTTGATAACACAAACAAGCTAAAACAAAGTCCAGTGTGGGAAAATTTCACACACAAAAACAATAAAACAAGTACATTGCCACCACAGTGATGCTGTTCTGAGTTCTGATAAACTTAGCTTGACATTAATACCGGCAACATCAGTTCCATCAGAACGAGTAATTTCAGCTGCTACCCTTTTTGTGAAGCTGCGAACGACTCACCCCTGAACCCTGAGCTGATTTCTATGGATTTGTGGGTTATGAGGATCCTTTTTCATTCAAAAAGGAAAATATATTTTAAGTTGCTGCTAGCATTATCAGCCTCAGCTCTTTTAGAGAGAAAATATCTCTTAATAATGTTGTTTTCAACTGTAAGTGCAACATTACAATTCTTGCAAATGTTTAAATAAAGCTTTGCGGGGAAAATCATGCGTAAATGCATGACATATGTTTATCTTTTTTGTTAACAATTAATCGATTATTGTTCATGTGAGCTACTGATCGATCATGGGAGTTCTTGAAAATTTGCAACCCTAACTTTTCACATAAAAAAAAAGTGTTTAAAGTTTAAATTTTTTTAGATAATTTTATAGACAGCCTAGGGCGATTCTTTTTATTATTGCACACCCATCTTTCGATTACTTTCGGTGTGGTGGTGACCTTTTGGGTTTCCATCAAAATGAACTAGTCCAAAACATTTAAAACAAGACAAGAAACCTATTAAAGACACTGACATGAACAGTCTAATTTTGCTATCTCAAATGAATCCAGTGTACATCAACCTTTGTTACTGTAGAGCTGCCAACTTCTCAGAAAGCCTGTGCGTGTGAGACGAGCACACTTGTGCGTGCGTGCGCACAGTGCGGCGACAATTCATTTTTGAGCTCGGGTCGTCACCGCGCATGGCAGACATGTATTTGTCTTTGTACTTGAAGAAACACAACTATTTACAGCCATTTCCCCAGTTTCATAACTTCTAATCAGGGCTGCCAACTTCTCAGAAAGTCTGTGCATTTGAGATGAGCACAGTAATGTGGGCGCACTGCGCGGCGGCAATTTCCTTTGTAGCTCGGGATCGTCACCGGCCATTGTAGACATTTGTATGTCTTTGTACTTGTTGAAACATCACTATTTACAGCCTTTACAACCATTTCCCCAGGTTAATAACTTCTAATCCTTACAACAACCATTAAAAAAGTCAACATAGGAATACAACTTTCTCAAATGTTCCTATTGGATTGCTGCTTTGCTCTGACTGGCTTGCCGCTTTGCAAAAAAAACAAAATAATATTAAGCACTGTCAGATTTTTTCCCGCTTTGGATTCTGGAAATAGTGTGCGTATGAATTTTGCACATAATTTTTAGCACACTAAAAGTGGTGTAGCTTGGTGGGTGTGCAGCCTTCTCCATTTGCTGAGAGTTCTATAACCATTCCAACCAAAATTGTCTTTTTGTGCTATTTTTTAACCGTAATGTTCATGTTTTCTGTAATTCTTTTTACGTAGCTGGCAATGGCATACGACTGCTTGCAGTAAAATTTTGTATTCATATTTGCTAAAGTGACACTTTCGTCTCTGGCCAATAACATTAGAGCGTTGTTCTTATATTCTTCATATTTTTCACTAAATGTAAATTAACTACTGACTGTGTTGAAAATAAACTTCGTATAACACAGATTGGACTGTTTGGCACAGTGAGTAAACATGTTGAATCCCAAGTCACTATAGTATTATGAATCGATCATTTTCACACAGTCATTGATGTTTGGGACTGTGTTAACGTTCGTGCTTGTTATGATATATAGCCATGTTTTGATGGAGATTTTACACTGTTTTGCTGAATGCGAGTGCAATGTAATTTTGGCAAATTGAAACTGAGTTTTCTTTTTCACTGTTATTGCGAAGTTCAGAAAATGTCATATAATAGAGGTTTGGCTGACCGCTGAAGATATGTTTGGTAAATTGACTGGCTCTTATAGACTACAACGAGGCAAGTTATGTGCATTGGCTGGTGAAGCGTTGGCTGAGCATTGAGCAACAATTGAAAAAGACCTGGATGCATTTGAAGAGATAATGAAATAGTTTGCTGAGTTACATGGAAATGCTATATCAAAGCTGTTGAATGACAATGAGAAGGAGGCTTATGAGTTGGACTGGTATCAGTCAAAAGTTTCAACATTTCAATGTGTTAATTGACATTAGAGAAATGACTGAAAAACATAATGAAGATTATGGCGGTATTTGAAAGCACACTGTGAGCATGAACAAACATAGTGGGTAAACAATATTTTTGGTATATAGCCAAAGCCTAGTGACAGCAAGAAAATATGAATAATTATACTCCCACTCAATCAGTCCTTTTAGATGCATAATTGAAGGGTAGCCTACCTCAGGCCATTTGTCTTGAATTACATCAATGATGTCATCAGTAAAATCTCCCTGAATGATAATTTCATCGTCTGCTGTCACCGAGGCCCCACAGGAAAACTTCTGGGCAAAGAACCTTTGAGCCTCTTTAAGGTCAATGTCTGAACGTAAGACGACATAACAATACACTTAATTAAGGACAATACCTGTACTCCTAACAATAATAAAGTGGATAATGACATAAGTCTTACCAAAAGTATTCAAGCCACACACTCGTGTCACATACTTCTTTTTGGCCCTCGGTATTTTTGCTATCGTGACTTTCTGTGGAACAGTCTTCTTTTTCTGTTTAATTTGACCTCTGCCACCTGGAGCAGAATACAAGTTTGCACAATCCATCAAGTTTCTTTGCACAATCTCTTTAAGATTTGGTCTAATGCAGTTACTAAACTGTCTGATCATAAAATTTCATTATTAGGGATGCATCAAAACCATTTAATTAATTTAATTAACCCATTGATTCAGGGTAACATGTAATACATTTTATTTGCTACAAAAAATGCAGGGTTTACAGTTTGGTACATACACCTAAGAAAACATGTATGAAACAGACAGACCTCTCTTCTGTTTCTTCTTTTCCTCCTCTTCGATTGCGATAGGAGCCTCTCCAGCATCGGTGTCCTGCTTGGGTGCATTACCTAAAGGGCCAGTAAGACAAAAAACAAAATCAAGTGATTAGTACTACATTATAGGTTATGTTATGGTTGTTTCTATATAACAAAACATGGCCATTGTACTTACTGGACATTGATATGTCAACAAGAAATGTATTTTGAATTATAGTTTCCTTCAGAAAAAACTAATCCCACAGTCAATTTTGATAAAGATGAGAGAATGAGAGAGAAGGCTATTAATAAGCGAAAATAATAATAATAATAATAATAATAATAATAATAATAACAATACATTGGATTTAGTTGTTGGCTTTTCTCAGGACTCAAAGGACCCTACAAATTGGTCAATTAGGAACACACAACGAACAGACAGACAACTATCAACAATCAGTCTAGGTGATACCACAGCAGCCAATTCACACCAGACTTGCTCACCCAACGTATCGCAACAGACTTTTGCACACACAGATCAGACACACAGACAGACTGACTCCAGTTCTATTGGCAGTGCTTTAGTCAGGGCACTGATGGGAGTATTAACCTATGTTTTTTGTAAGCGGGAGGAAACCGGAGCACCCGGTGGAAACCCACGCAAACACGGGGAGAACATGCAAACTCCACACAGAAAAGGCCCTTGGGTCAGGTGGGGTTCGAACCAAGGAACGCACAAACTATGGTACTCACCTGCAGTCATCTGGGCAAACACATCTGGTAGGTTCTTCTCCAGCCACTGCCTGCATTTGGCAGGCTCAGGCATGTATTCACAGTACTGAAGAAGTTGTGTGACAAAAAGGGATGAAATTAATTTGATTAACCATATAAAATATTAACCATAAAAAGTTGTTGTCCAAGAGCTGATATCTTATAACTACAAATTATAAGCCTAGTTTAGTACAATAGATTTCAAGAATATAATTTATACATTTTGTTAATATGTTGGGCCAATACAAACTCATACACACCTCTGTAGGCAAAGAACAGACTGAAAAGGAAAGCAAAGATAAGGATTACCGTCAACTGTTAAACCTACATAAAATAAATATAATTAAGCCCTTGTGGATTAGCTTTCAACAACCATCTGTTTTATTGCATACCTCCACAATAGTGAACTTTAAGGGGGTACTTGGCATTTGGGTCAAAAGTACCATGATGATCCCCCTTGTTTTCAATAGAAGTTGATTCTGTAGTCTCAGTAGAAGCCATGATAGATTATCTAGGACATACAGAAAACATGACACAACTGTAACCGTTCTACGGCCATATACCCCTGAGGACTACTCATTTCTATCACAAATCTACACCTGGTTGACTAGATTTTGTAGCTGTATGTGTGGCATCATTACCTCAGAAGAACATAGCACTGTAATGCAACAATATGACAATGTCCACTGTATTATATGATTCCCTATATTCAGGGCTCCAGACTAACATTTTACACTGGTGACAGTATTGCCATTACGTTTTTCAGTTAGTGGCAATAGCACATAAACTGGGGGCAGCTTTTTTTTCAGGTATTTTAAATTAAATCGACGCACAACACTTTTTAACGGTAATAAGGTGCAGAAATGAACACTACAACGCGCAAGAGAAAGAAATGCTGCCATTGGGTAGTTCAATGGAGGACATCAAATAATCAAACACACTCAGCCAACTGTTATACAAAAACATGACTAAAAAAACAACGAACATCAATGAAAATCAAGTGGCAGCACTGCCACCAATAATTTTCTTTAGTGGCAGTAGACAGATTTTTGGTGGCGAGCGCAGCTGGGATAAGTGACCCGGGCCGGAACAACGCCCCCCGTTACCCACCGCACCTACTCTGGAGCAGCCAAGAGCCAAAATGGGACTCCTCTAACAATCTGCTCTTCTGCTTCCTCGAGGCCGTCACCTGCCGCCACAACTCTGGAGCAGCCCAAAACCCAGACAGAGGGGACTCCTCCAATCCACCAAGATTCAATGTTCTGGTGTTAAGCTCCTCTGACTGTGGAACTTGAAGACGGACTGTGGGGTTTTGAATGGGATGGACTAAATCTTAACGAACTTGTGCCATTTGTATATTTTAAGTGTTTTAATTTTCTTTATTTAGTTTTGTTTCTTTTACATTTCGTGCCTTGTTTAACAGGTCACTGCTGCAAAAGAGACCTAGTCTCAGTCAACTGACCCTGTATAAATAAATAAAATAATAAAAGTAATAATAATTTGCCACCAAATTGATGCAGTCTGGAGCCGTGCCTATACTGAATAACAGAGGATTAGGTTATTATTATTTGCAGTTGCTACTTTTGAACACACCTGTTATTCAGGTACATGCAAGTACGTGCATTATTAGCCTAATAGCACAACAGGCAAGCAAACGTTGCAAATGTTGGCATAAGGACAGGAGGTGATGTGGCTTGGTAATGTTGGCTTTAACTGATTGAAACCCTGACCTAGACACCTGGCATCAAAAGTAAGCTGTAAACTTCGTTTCAACAATAGCAATTGTCAATTACTCCTCCATGTTTCTCCATTGGACATGTCGCATCTAGTCTAAGTTCAGTCTCATAATATTGGCAGCACGCTAGCTAAGTGGTGATTGTGATGCTGAAGCGAGTCAGTTAGCTTGCCAGCTAGCTAAATAGCTACATAGCTGCCATCGACATAATTAGGCAGTTAACTATATAAAGACAAAAACGTTTCAAGTCACGTACCCCTTGAAACGAACTTAATGATGTAGCCTAGGCGTACGCATTATTAGATTAACTTTTCGAAAAACGTTTAGAAAAATGTAAATGGTTACGATGTATGTATGGTCTTGTCTTCAGGCAAGCTTGAGCACACCTTCATCGACTTCAACCCGATGACACGGGGTCCTGACAAAACGGCGAAAACCAACAAGTCATCGGTGTTGTCATTATGCCTGCATTAATACATTGCGAATTATCAGGGTTTTGAACATATATATATATTGTTATTGTACAAATAATTCTAAATAATAATCTAAACTCAATAATTTATCAAATAAATATTATATATTATATTTGATATTCTAGTTCGTATTTATGTACTAATATTAACTGATAGGCACACTTTTCAATTCTCTCTACATTTGTTCCCACCACAACAAGTTATATGAAACTGTAATGTAGCTAACCAATAAGTTGCATCAGTGTAAACTATCCGTAAACCGCTTCACTCATTCATTTCGTTTTTGTTTTGTTTTTGGTGGTAATTATGATAGTTTACGTGAAGCTAATGACAAGTTACTTGGTGGTAGCTTAGCCAGCTAACTGTAGGACGTACTAACGTTACTTTTCGGAGCTATTTAAGTCAAGTGGTGTTGAGCGAAATAACTTAGAAAAACAAAGCAGCTTGCACTAGTTTAAAAGCGTTATGAATGTCATGAGGTGGACGAGCGGAGAATAATTATTCCATGAGGACCTGTTAAATCGTCATCAAGCTTTTCATTTCCATATGGTAAAATAACAAATATTTTCCAGTGTGAAATCAGAAGTATCAAAGCCAATGGGCAAGGCCTTATTGACACTAGTAGTAGAGAAGAGTTATTTCTGGACAAAAAATGTGTAGGCCTATTACTAAAGAATTTAGGGATGTGACGATACACTCAACTCACGATTCGATATGATTCAGATACTGGATTTGCAATACAATTTTCTCATGATATAAAGATAAAATTATATAAAATGAAAAGAAGACAAATTATGACTGAAAAGGATTACTTTTCTGTGACAGAGACTACACAATACTTATATACTTATTTCTGCAGTAAGGAATAAATTATGCAAAACAATACACAAGTCTATACATATTCAATAACGATCTGACAGTATAATTATCATATTCTGAAAGCGCACACACAACAATCATATATATATATATATATATGTATGTGTGTCTGTGTGTGTTTATATTAAGTAATTAATTAATCAATCAATCAATCAGTCAGTCAGTCAGTCAGTTAGTTAGTTAATGAATTAATTGGGTTTACTATTACGCCTGTGAACGGACAGCTCAGCTGTCTTACAGACCACAGAAACAATTACCCATTTAGGAAACAGCGCTTTACACATGAGTCTGTCATACTGTCATAGTTATGGCCATCATGACCATATATAACTATGACAGAGATATCACAACACAAAGTATATAAAACTGTTAGCGTTAGCCTCCGCTAGTGAACGAGCCAACTTTTAGCTTTAGGGCACTTTGTTTCACAATTCATGTTTCATGTTACCAATTGAATGTCACACATTTGCATTGAGATGGAACTGTCTTGACAAGTATCGTTACATTACTCAATATTGTATGTTTCTTGCAGTTGGGTTTTCTTGTGCTTGGCATATGCCCAGTATAAAGTAAATTATTAAGTATGTGTACAGTACAATGTTATTAATATATATTTTTTTACTGTTTTAGATAAAGCACTTGATTCCTGGCACAATACCCCAGTGAGAAAAGGTGAGTGTAACTCTGAGAACAAGTCATCATATATTGAAAAGGGCCCTTTTTTCATTAATATTGCTCATATTGCTAATATTGATCACTAAAGAACTCATATAGTTAATGTTTTAGAAGTAATGTGTTACCATGCTAATGTTGTGACCAGTACTGTTTCAATAGTGGTTATGATTCCAGTAGAGATGCACGGATACTACTTGGTGGTATCGGGCCGATTCTGGGCTCCAGTACTCAGATTGGGAATCGAAAAATATTACTATTCCAACGTCCGAAACTTATGCTAAACTGTAATTTTGATTCTCAGCAGGAAAGTAAATTATTAAATTCTAATTAAAGCCACTGTAGGCAACCTTTTAGTTAGTCTCAATACCTTTCTATGGAGTGCACAGTGTAATGTCTTTGGGAGAATGAAAAAATCACTGTACAGATCAGTCCTGTTGGAAGTCTCAATATAAAAGTTGTCTGCGCCGAGCGTGATCCCCCACGAAACTGTGACGATTTGCTCTACGGCACAAGGATGTGCGTCACTAAATCATGAAGTAATTCTCATACTTGGAGTTATAGTCATTGATGCTAGCGATATACAGTGACCACAAGTATTCTCCATGTCTCCTTTGCGACGGTTATGGAAAAAAATTACAGCAAGCGAACTGTAGAGGCAGCCGAAACCACCACTTATAAGAAACTACCTACAGCTGCTTTAAAATATCAATTGCATGTGAGCAGTACTTCAGTCACAGCCATGTACCAACTAAAATTGGAGATCTTGGAGAGGCCACACTTCAAAGAAAAAGCAATGCACTCAAGTACCGAGCAGACAAAATCTGTTTCCCAGCCCGGGCAAATATAGCTAGGAAGTCCCTATCATCCGCACCATGCAGCAGCAGGGGCGAGGCAACGGGCCCAAACATTAGTATGAGCCTGCTAGTTTAAGTTAATTTGAAGTTGTTTTAATGTGTGCTAATCACTATTGGGACCATGGGAAATGTTAGCTTTGTCTATTGCTGCGTTTCATTAGTAGTTCCACTTCCCCTCATTCACTTACCCTCAGCAATAGTATCCAACTGCAGCCCACACTCACAGACGACCCGCACTCCCAGACGACCCGCACTCACAGGCGGGATGTGACGTCCTTTCTGGATATAACGTAATTGTATGGTGAAACTTACCACTCTTGTAGGCGCAATTCGTTACAAATATCATGTTTATAAAATTGATTAAAACGGATAATTTTCATACTTGTTGCACGTTGAAACTTAGACAAGTGTAGGCTCATTTGCAGAATTGTTTAGCTTACAATGGATTGGCAAACAGCTTACCAAATAAATACAGTTAATGTGTAACATAATGTGTCATGTTTTCATTGCATTTGCCTGGATATCTGTGTAATACAATGTGTCATGTTTTTATTGTGTTTGCCTGCTATATGTTGTTGTATGCCTGCGTTAGCCGTTTGGCCAGGTCGTAAATGAGAACTGACTGGTTCTCAATTGTCCTATCTGGTAGCCTAAATAGAGGAAATAATAGTAAATAAACTGACATCTGTAATCGGCCTTTTAATTGCTGCCATTATACATTTTACATATAGAAAGGATTGTTTGGCTTTTAGAACAAAGGAAAATAATATTTAAATGAAATAGATTTTTGAATAATAATAATGAAATAAAAACTTGAATACCGATTAATTTCCAGTGGGATTGTATTGTATTGAAGGGAGCCTTATATGTTACATTGCCTATTCGATAGATCTCTGGACACACATGTTCTGAGGAAGGTAACTTGAGTCACAACTTCATTTGTCAAATATTACCCTTGGGGTACTTCTATATTTTATCCACTTCACTTGTGTGTTGTTTGGGTGAAATCAACCCTTTTTAAGGTTTTACTAAAATAAAAATGATACAAGGATAAACTACTATTTTTCAACCTGAACCTCCATGGCCTTGGCTTATATCTCAAGAACATGCCTTTGCCTCAAATATGTCCAACGAAATGAAACAATAGTTATAAACCTGGCTTTATACAATGTTCAGATTTTTTTTCAGAAAATGTATGCAAATTAGCGCATATTTCATTAGATAATGCCTAATTTGCATATTGAAACATAAAATTTCTGAAAACTTGTAATAGAAAAAGGATTTACTTAATGTAAGTAATCTATTGGGGAGGTTTCATGGTGATATCGATTAGTTAATTTTTTTAACCTATTCAGCTGTAGTGTCTAGCCGTAAGGGGATAATAGTTAGCTAAGCCCACTTCAGCTATAGATAACGTCCACGACTTAGACAAATAGAATTCACATGCAGTAAGCAGTAGTATAAACACGGCACAATGAACTCCTTGTTGACTGAACTCCCACTAGGTCTGACTAAGCACGGTATAGCGTGAGAAGTCCTAACCTAATGATCTTTTGCAGTATTATCAGTAAGCTATCATTTATGGAGCCTTGAAAAACAAAAAAACTGCGTGGCTGTTGAATGCCTTATGGAAACACTTGATACATGTTAACAGCCACAATCCAATTCAAGTCACCACAATCCTTTTTCAACATTAAACAAATACAACCTAACGCACGTTCAGTGTACCGTGTCTTACAATTAGCCCACGTGCAGGTGAATAACCTTCCTTGATAGAGCTATGGAGAGTTCCATCGTACACTAACTCAGCGATGTAAAAAGCTTTATGAAGAACTTATTCTGTCTTAGCTCTTTCTCTCCCTTTGTGCTCGTCATTGTGGTTATTTAAGTCTCTAGTCAAACACCTTTGCAGGAAGTTAGGAAGTCTCCATAACCTTTGAGATACTGCAGCTAAATACACCATACAAATGATTCATTCCGTGGCCATAACAAGACTAATGGCATTGTATGGCTAGTTAGTTACTATGGCAAACTACAATCTACAAGTACTTATGTCATTATTATTAGGATATCTTGAAATGTATTATCTCGCAAACGTATACATACTATGCTAATTATAATTATATTATACTAAGCCTTGAGGGGAGCTGCAATGAAGGACCAAGATGAATCTTATACCCTTGTGTATACTGCTGTCTAGTGACCGCAATGTTGGTTAACATACGTGCATACAAGCTAGATAATTAATTTCCTCTGGTAAAAACATAAGTAGCCTACCTCAATTTTATTGTGATAAATTGTGGGACATCCAAGATGTAAAACAATTTGTTAGAACAAGGGAGAGTGACATAATTAGGCTACTGCATGCGTTCCGTACAAGTAGCGTAGGTTTACCTAAATGTCTACATAGCTTACCTAATACTAATCCAAAACGCAAATTCTTTAATTATGTCGTGATTATAATAGTGTTGCCTTGCTAATTATTATCTTAGCTTGAAGAAAATTGAACTATGAAACTTTGGCTAATAAGGGGCTGTAATAATCATTTGCGTAATCATTCGTGCAGATGAACACACTATGCAACTCTCGGTCAATACAGCAGGAGGGGGAAGCGTCTATCCATGGCTAATGCTGACTAGAAACTAGCAAACCCACTATGGAATAATTAGAGATAAGGTGACTCCGTTATAACCAGTGTTGGGCACGTTACTTTAAAAAAGTAACTAGTTATAGTTACAAGTTACTTCTCCCAAAAAGTAACTTAGTTAGTAACTGAGTTACTGTTCAATCAAAGTAACTAGTTACTACGCAAAGTAACTATGTCGTTACTTTTTATGATCTAAAATGAATTTGGATACTTTTCCTGTTATTGAAACTTGAATAGGGCTGTAAGTTCAATGAATTACTATTAGTAAATATAAAAATTGTAATAATTGATGAAATGGACTAAATATCTGAAAACCCTGTACACTAATCTACACCATTTTAGTGCGTGTGGTGGGAAAGTGAGTCAAGACACCTATCAGTTGCAATATATTTATGTAGATATAATTATTATTATGTTAAATGTTTATAATAAAAGAACAATGGAACTTTTGACATTTATTGCACATTAACAGGCAGCAAATTGTTGAAAGGGTGAGACGATGCGAGGTGCTTCATGAGATTAGAGTTGCTTGTAACCGAAGTGGATAATGTCGTCGTTCCCGGACATAATGTGCATTTCACATATACATTTTTACCTTTGACTTCAGCAAGCGTAAAGTCATGTTTATATTTCCAGTTATGAAACGCTACCTTAGAATGTGCAGTACTCTCCGCCATAGTCGCTAACATGCGACTCTTTTGATGGTCTGACTTGTGTGCATTGTGTATGCCCGCCCCCCTGACGCCTCCTCTGCCAATCGTCATCACGTATGCCTCTCTCACCACCCCTGCTTTCCCTGTGCACTGAAGAAACAAAACTCCTAAAAAGCAGTTCCCACCCGCAAAGTGATTGCGCTCTTAGGAAAAGTCGTTTCAATTAATCGAGTTGTAGTAACGCGTCGCGTTATATTGTAAGTAACGTAACGGCGTTGCCGTAATGAGAAAAGTAATTAGTTAAATTACTCCGTTACTGAAAAAATAACGCCGTTAGTAACTCCGTTATTCTCAAACGCCGTTATTCCCAACACTGCTTACAATGTTGATGGGCTAATGAAAGATGATAAGACGATCATAACTTAAGGCCCAGGTTCTCCATCAGATATCAATTAACGTTTATGAAGTCAATAAAAAGTGCAATCTTAAGCACACGTTAGTGGTCACCTAACTCAGAAACATACTCATGTATCACTTGAATTGCTCTGGCTCAAGGGTCACTCCGCACTGTAAGCTTGCTAGCGTGAAGAAGAAGAGAAGTCCTCACTTGGGTTCCTTCTTTAGGATCAAGTTGTTAGATTCTATTCAGCAAAAGGCACCATCACACTGACAAAGGATTTTACAGCTTTTATTGTCAATGGAGATGGCAGTAAAGTGAATTCAAAAGTCAATCCCTTTATATTTATGCACATCACTCTTTAAGAGTGTACTGAGTTTGAGTAAAAAATTGATAAACCTGGGTTTTTGTAGATTACGTTTGCCAAAGTTGTCCCCCAAGAATTAGAACACCCTAGTTTACAGGTCAAAAGGCAACCCACAGAACCAAAGCTTCAATGCCAGCATTGTCCACAGGTAATCTAAGACCCTTTCTGTTGTTTTAAAAAATGTCGATCGGTTGGTCGGTTACACTTCAATAATTGGAATAATAAGTGTAATAATTTCAGTCCTATTGTTGTCTACATATGCCAGCAAAAAGGTTGACAAGACAATGTTGCTTTTAGCTATGCCACAGGCATGACCCAGCCTGCCAGGTCTCCGTCAGTTAGAAACCCATATGAAGAAAGAGCACCACCCTCAGACAGATATGATGACATGCAGTCACACCAGACACCACCTGGACACAACATGCAGGTGGTAAGTAGTTGTACTAAATGTATTTTACAATGCTCAGATATATATAAAAATAATTATCATCAAGGCATTGACTTGAACATTAACAGTGTTTCTCCAGCACAAAAAAGACAAGGGGTTGGACTCCTTTGTTTACTCTAAAATTGATTGATAGACTTCCTTAGACATGGTGGCAACTCAAAATTCTATTTTCAAGTTCTTGAAGCCTATACAAATAGTTCTTTCTTGATTTAAAAATATCACAACAAAAACAAACAACAAACCTACTTAACTGAGTGGATTACTGTCTTATTGTTTTAATCATTATAATTAAGTCAAGTAGCATTTAGCTAACAATAACAAAAGGTCAGCTTTCCATTATTTGGCAATTCCGCAAATACCTCGAATTACACCTTGTAGTCGTTCTGGCATTCATTCTATATGAATGTACAGAATTTCAGAATCCTCATTCAAGCTTCTTGCTCTTCCTTGGATGAAAATGTAACAAACAAAACAAACTTGTGTATTATTCTAACTTTTAATTTAACTGCTTTTTGGTGCTAGGAAAGTCCATCTTTTAGGAGAAAATGTTGAACTCATCCCACTTACCTAAGATTTGCAGACATAATAAACAAACACCTGCAAATGGTAGAGAAAGTGTCTGTTTTAAAAATTTAAGCACCTACAGTAGTTACATTAACACAGAGGACCATACTAATTACCTCACTATCGGGTTTTGCTACAAGACGCTGAAGTATTAAAACCTACAGGAGAGGTAGGATACAGCAATATCTGAAGGGCATTTGTTTTACAACATATACCTTTTTTAGTGATGTGTGCTTCATGATGGTGATGATGGTGTCTTTCAGAGAGGAGGTACATCTGTGTATCCAGAAGCCAGATCACCCCCTATGTTCCAACCAGTTCCAGAGAACGGCCCCAGGTCTCAGATCCCACGGGCCCAAATGGGAAGACATTATTAGGTTCACTACAATTAAACAATTATAATATTATACTAAGAGGAGAGTCTGTCTCGTACATAACTAACAGAAAAACTGTCATGTACTGACTATTTAGATCATATACCTGAATATATTTGCCTACAGTGAAAACGTTTTTAACAAATAACAAAACAGCACATACGGGTACTCAATCTCAATCCTGGTATATTTAAATGCATCTGTGGATTAACTGTTTTTTTTATGATTTAAACTTGAACAAAAGTATGCTTGACTTGCTTACTTAATATAACTTCAGAAATGACTGCACACACTAATGATAGATAGTGTTTTCGGTCAAATGCCAGGAATTAGTGTTTATTGCATGACAAAGTATTAATTTAATTTAGCAATAGATTTTTTTTTATCTCATCACATCTGTATGAACTACACGATAGTATTTTGTGCAGCGACTGCTAAGAGTCACACAACAAAATCAATCTATCAAAAGACTTTCTATTGGTAGAAAAAAAATTTGTGAAAATATATATTTGTAATATTAATATTATAATATGTGTAATATTTGACTCATAATCGTTCGCTTGTGTCAGCAACTTGTACTTTATTGTGTATATCGCCCAATGACTTCATGCATAATAAAAGCGCTATTGTTATTTCAAATAGTACATTTACTTTTTATCATGATCATATCTTAAAGCAATCATTAGTCAACAATGTTTGTTGATAAAGGGGTATATCAGGGGGTCTTTTTTTGTGAGCTAAAAGAGCTAAACAAATAAATTGTAGGGTATATGTTGTCATTATTTGGGCTGTGACCAAGTAAGTATAACTTTAATTTCCCACAATGCAACATCTTCAATAATTCTAGAGAAAAATTAATTAAGCAAAAGATTCCCTCTGACAAAGTCTAATAATATAGCCTTGCATGAACTAGCAAAACTATTAAAACTAGATAGCTGTTGACTGTGAGCCAAATTAAATTGTATCACTGGCCTAACACAAGAAACATTGTTTGCTTGTCAAAATAATGATTTCTATGATTTTGCGAGAAAACTGTTTTGATGTCGTAAGTAAGTGTACAAAGACTGAATTTTGGCAGTTATGCGAGCAGTTTAATCATATCTGAAATGCTTTTGGTCAATGATCATGAGATATTAAATACAAGAGACATAATAGATAACACTGATTCACTATCCTGGTACATGACAAACTATCCTGATAGAACAAGCTTGTGATTCGCTCTGGCTAGGCAACAATCATTTACAAAATGATTATTATAAAATATAATAAATAAATGTTTAAGTGCTGGGTCTAGTTGGTCATTTAAGTGCTGGGCCTAGTTTGTCAACCAAGGAAAACAGGCAATTGCCTGAACTTATTTTAAATATATATTTTGCTTTCTTTACATTATACATTTTACTTTATGCATTTAATTATTGCTAGTTGTGCCAAAATGATTTTGCACAGGTTAAATAGTGGAAAGTACAACCTACAATCAGACTTGGCACCTAATACTGACAGTGCACCATATTGGTGTATTCAGACTTTTCAACAAATGTCTTGGATCCAGAAATCTACATGGGAGGGTAAAGGTGTCATTCACTAATGCTGGTAGATTTAAGATTTATGTTGAGTTAATAAATAAATACACCTGTACAAAATTTGTATATCCTTACATACTACAGATAAATCATATTTCTATATGATCCATAGCCATTAAAAGATCCAAGGAAGGGAGGGCAAAAAGGTTGAAAACTACTTGACTAAAACGTCTTTGTGATGCCGCATGATGTGCTGACTTTTTTCTGAAGGCCTGCGGAAACCTTTGGTACAGTAGTCACAGCGGTGTGGATACTCCTTAGTGTGAATAGATATCACATGCCGCTTGAAACCTGAAGCGTCAGGGGAACTGTACTCACAATACTGACAATGATACACCTTCCGGCCACTATGGGTTTTCATGTGCTTTGTGAGTTCCAGCTGGTTCCTGAAGCCCCGTCTACAGCGCTTGCACTTGAAGGGCAAGTCTTTAGTGTGAAGAGACAAAATGTGTCGACTGAGTGTAAAAGGGTCAGGGGTTTTGAAGTCACAGTGGCGGCACTGATGCAGCCGGCCAACTTTGTGTGTCTCTGCATGCTTCTTGAGCTCTGAGGGCCGATGGAAGCCCTTGTCACACATGTCACATTTGTGAGGGAAGTCCTTGGTGTGAACGGAGATGATATGGCGCTTCAGGTCACTAGAGTTTGTGCTCTTGTGCTCACAGTGTAAGCACTGGTGTGACTTATGTCCCTGTAGGAGCTCCAGGTGGGTCTGCAGCTCCTGCTCATCAGGGAAGGCCTGTGGGCAATGGCTGCATTTGACGGGCAGCTCTGCCCCATGCTTACTCTTTATGTGGGTCTTTAAGTTGGACTGGTCTGCACAGCGAAACTCGCAGTGGCGGCACTCAAAGGGCTTCTCGCCTGTGTGGGTCCTCATATGCTTCTTGAGTTCCGAAGGGTGGCGAAAGCCTTTAGCACACTCCACACACACGTGGGAGAAGTTCTTGCTGTGTACAGCGAGCAGGTGGCGGTTCAGCAAACCCTGTTCAGCGGTCTCGTAGTCACAGTACTTGCAGTGATGCATCTTTGGCTCCTGGTCGCGAAGGATGAGCTTGTTAGGGCTCAGGGGACTGGCAACGCAGTAGCGGCGGGTGAACTCGCTCACCTCCGGGATCCGGTCGTTCTTGACAAGCAGCTTGTGGCCCTCCAGGTGGTTGTGGAAGTTGACCTTCTTGTTGGTGGTGAAGTCACAGTCTGTGCACTGGTACTTCTTGAACATGTGGTCCGGGTGGTTCTTCATGTGGCTCTTCAGAAAGCCACGTGATCGAAACTTCTTCCCACAGATATGACAGGGGTACACAGTCAGAGGCTGTCCGTCTGGACCAATGATGACAGCTGAGAATAACAGAAGAACACCAGAGGAGCAAAGTACTGGTAAGTGATGCAAGGCAATGTAAATGTTTCTTTGCAGGCAATTATATTCTTTTTGGTTAGAGGTGAAAGGCTGAGCTGGTTCCTTACCTGTCTGGCACCGCGTTTCTCCCTTCTTCTTTTTCTTGACCTTCTGTTTCAGAGTTTTACTTGTGTTCAGGCTATCACTGATCTTTAAATATGTCCCTGAGACATTTTTATTCTCCAGCCTTGAATTGAGGTTGTTTCCTAAGAGATATTTAAGAGATAGAAACAGTCAAATAGCACAACACTCAATAGCACAAAACAATGTACAGAATTAATCCCTTTAAGGAAATGGAATAGAGTATATGCTTACCATAGGCAGCTGCCCAGGCCACAGGATCCAAGCTCTTTTTGTGGTGGAAATCGTCCAATACTTCCTGGATGACTGGAGCCTCCTCCGGTCCCACTATCACCTCCATGTACACCTCATCTGCCACCTCTCCGCAGTCTAGACACACACAAAACACAAATGCACACACAGAACAATCAAAGTGGTAGCCTGTTACAAAAAACATTCTTTCTATCATAAGCAAACGTTAGATGGAGGCTGATTTCCATACCCTCTTGGGACGGGTCTTTCAAAGCCATGTACAGCATCTTTTCTCGGGACAACTTGCCAATGCTCCCTTGCTCCAGCACAACATGACCATTGTGGTAGTCGCTCTCTGCAATGATCTCAGTGCCACCTGCATTCAAGTAAAGCAGCAGAAGTATGTGTATGAGGCTAAAGTGGCAGGTCTTTGAAACAATCAATTTGTTAATAAAAGTGGAAAACAACAGTTACCTAGGTCCACATCCTCATCTCCTTCTGCTTTGAAAATGTACACTTTAATAACTTCAGACTCATCTGGTTCTTTAGGCAAGCCTTCTTCATGCATCACCTCAGCACTCAACTTGAGAGGCGAGTCTGAGACCACCAACTTCTCATCAACCTCATCCACTAAAAAAAACAGCAAAGGCATCATGAGAACCGTTACATTTAGTTCCCACATATTTTTGCCAATGAAATTCTAACCAGCTTCCATAATATTTTTTCCCAAACGCCTATAATTTTCTAAACAACATTTTTACATCTGAGATTTGGATATACTGTTGATAAATGATTGCCTATTAGAAATTAAAGACTAAAACTGAACTTCATGGTACTATATTTGCTTACAATACATGTTATATCTGAGGAAAAGAGAGAGATTACAGTTGAATTTTCAAACATTATAAATGATCTCAAGCCTGTAGGGTTCCCCCCAGTTTGTAAACCACTGGCTTAGGTTACAGCATTAACTACATTTCAGCCTTGCAATATAACTGTTCTTGTTCTTGTCAAAGGGACAGATGCTCTCTTACTACAGTATATCAAATCCTACTGTTAGCGTACTGTATTCTATTCGTTGTGTTTGCCGTGTTTGCCTTGCAATTGTCCTTTACCTGAGACCAGTGGGCATCTAAATTAATCAATGCTTCTATACCGCAGCCAAGCCAGGTCTGACAACCCGGTCCGGACCATTAACACAGACAGCAGATACAACTTGTGGCTTTGGTGTGAAAAGAATATAACCAGGCTATACAACAGCTGGTAGCAAAGACTACAAAACAACAATAAAGCTTCCTAAAATCTGCACTCCACTTGCATTCCAAATATGTCAGGTGCTTCTTGGATAAATTATTGCCTGCTATTATTGCTACCTTTTCACTAAGTGTCATATAAACATTATGTTTTAATGTGCCTATGTAGTGCCTGGAATGTGTGTACTGTGCGCACCAAAGAACAAATCCAAAGTAAGAACAATTTGATGTATGCCAGTAATATCTTAAAAATAGGTGCATATGCGTTATGGCTCCAAAGTCTGCATTAGATACAACTTACAAGATATCATGAGATAGTCTCCAGAGCTGCTCTTTCTATCCTCGTCCTCATCCTCAGGCCCTTCTGAGTCAATAGTGGCAGCAGATTCTGGGATGTTCTCTTGCTGAACAAACAGCTCAGAGTTGCAGTCAGTCACCAGGACCTCTTCGGAGACCATCTCAAACACCTGATGGGGAACACTGGCAGATTCCTCAATGAGATCCGTATTTAGCACACAATGACCTGTGTGTAGAACCTCCTCAATTGCCACTTCATCTCCAAGGACTGACTGGTTTGTGATCATTCCGTCTGCCTCCATCACTGTGTCATTGCATAAATGGGACCCCTCCACCACTTCAGATTCCAGATCATGCTCAAACGTGATGGCCTCATCAGTCTCCACATCTGACCCCAGCACCGCCTCTGATACAGGCACAATGATGTGTTCACCATCCACATGGGCCATTGCACCCAGGCCAGTCACTAAAAATATATAAATAATGTATACACATTTATTTTATCAACCAACATACTTAAATGTGAGTATTTCAGGTAAAGCTTACCAAAATCCGGCATCATCGTTTGTTGCATCTTTGGGTCCTGCATTTGGAAGTTCAAAACTCCTCCACCCGTTTCCACCCGTTTCTTATTTCACTGAAGCACAGAGAACAAAGAAAGAAAAAGGTTAGGCTGATGAATATTTATTTATTCATATCCAAATATATTAAATCCTTATTTAAGTTGTATTTTCATTGCTGCGTGTGCTAAATTACTTTAACTTTTTAAACATTTGGGTTGCAGAAGTTAATGACCCAGTTTGTAAACAAGAGTATGACTTGTGGTCCAGATTTGTGATACATTTTTTGATTACTAAAACACAGTTATTAAAAGGACATCTTCTTGCTTCCTCCTTCCTTCCCTGCTCAACCAATCGGTGATTGTTTGATGCAGGCGAGAAAAAGCTACATGTGTCCCAATACCCATACTATTTACTAAACCAGAAAAGGATTTAGTATGTCCCAATATAAAGTATGTCAATTGCAGTATGCCACAAATACCAGTGAAAGCCAGATCACAGAAGCCTACGTAAGGAGTGCTATAGTCAACTTCTTTTTGCAAATTTATTTTTCTTACATTTTTTAAATATAATCTTTTGATTTTGGTTTATCGATTACCCAAAATATTTTTGATATAATATTCACATAGTGAAATGGCCTAAAATGCCCATCTATTACTATGTAAGGGCAGCTGCAGTACTTACTAAAAGTAAAAAGTAGTAGTATGCGATTAGGGACACAGAGCAGGGTTTATGTGGAAACAATATGGACACTACAAAGAAATGTGTAGTATTTTATTACTCAGAGCATTTAAATAATACGTTGATAGCTGTTTCCAGTTTAATGTACATGCATGCAGTACACGATTTATTAAAAAAAAACATCTACTTTTTTTCCCCCATAAACAAATGCAACACATACACTTTCGTCCGGCATGTTACCGCGTATATGACGTCACAAGTCGTTGTTCCGAGGGGGGGTTCAGTCGGGAACAATTTTTTTGGGATTATTCTGACACCACATGAATGCAGTAATGGCCTTTTTAGGCTCGTATTCGTATGAGGTCAGCGGGCCAGCTTCAAACATTTATCAAAGCAGCGAACGACTTTTCATTAAGAAGAAAAATGTGTGCAGGAGGCTGTCAAAACAAGGCATGACAGTTGACAGTCAAAATGAGAGCAGAACTAATTAAATGACCCGGCTGTCAGTACCATATGCTCCCAGGCCAAATCACTGTTTGTCTTTATCACATATAAACACACTGAAACTCTATCTACCTACTTTAGCAGAAGCACACAATTGAAGGTGGCTGGAAAGCATATCCATTGAATGAAAAAAGGTGCACATTACGCGACCTTGTCGTTAATTCATAAATATAGGTAGGTTAGTTGCTAGATATTAGCTTGCGTTGACTATGTCTGCAGTTTATTTTTATTTTTTTTACGCCGTAGCACAGCGTAGCAAATGTTAGTTGACGTAAACAGTCAGCTAAATAGTTATTAGTGTTTTCTGTTGTATATGACATTTTCACTGGGTATGAACACTGAGGCTGCACGGGTGTTGCTGCCTCTCTGCACTCTGCAGTTCTTAGCTTTAGCTAACGGTGTGTATATAGCAAATTGTTAGCAAGCGCCCTTGTTTTCAGTTAACTAACTGAAGATCCGCCTATTAAAGTTGCGTGTTTTCCACTAGGTTAATAAACGTACGACTAACTAATAAAATAGATTGAAATGCGTTTCGTGCATTTAATAAAAATACCTAAACTTTAAGTAAATAATAACTAGCTACCTAGCTAGTTATCTTAGCCAATGTAGTTGTTGGAGGCCCCATGTCTAGGCCACAATCAAGGCAAAAACCTGCATCAAACCTGGACTTAACAACGCTCTTACCAGATAACGTTGGGTAAATCGTTGGCTTACTTCAGTTTTTAGAACTGGCACCTTATCTTCTGGTAAAAATAGTGCAGTGTTTAGATATTCATTGTGCGTATTGGCGAGGCCTGCACGGCACTCTATATCCTGAAGGCTGTTTTCGAGGCCTGGACCAATCATTTCCGAGTGTGGGGGTGGGGGGTTACGCGGTCTGTGTACACAACACAATAGCAGAAAACTGAACGTGACTACATAAAATTGAGAAAGAGTTTTAAGTATGGACAACTACCGAGTGAGATTAAAGTTCTTAATTGAAAATGCTTTAAGTCTAAACATAAATTGGACTTAATTAGACATACAATATGTATGATTGTTTTTGCGTGTCTGTGGTTGTTTCTGTGTGCAAGTACGCATGCACGCCAAAACCGCGAATCGGAGTGCCAGTGTGGCAGCCACAAGTTATTTTAATTCAAAGTTTCAGGATTTAAATCGTAATATCCTCTCAGTATATGGCAGATCTCGAAGAATCTAACATTTTCAGTTACTCAACAATAACCAGTAACCTATACTTTTGATCGGAACGCAATGGTGTTTTAAACATCACTTCCATTTGTTTGTTTTATTAAGAGAACCCTTTGAGATAATTAAATTCAAAACGACTATTTTATTCCCCTTTCATAAGCCATAAGATAAGATAACATTCAAATGGCGTCTGCAGCACCCTGGATGTGTGAATTTGTCATTGTTTCATTGTTATATTGCACCCATTTCTATTCTATTGTGCATTTAAGTATGGGCTTTATCCAACCTCAATTTTTATTTTATTTTCATTTTAAATGGAGTTAGAAACAGCAATACTTTATAACAATAAAAAATGCAAGCGCTTGTACATTTCTATCAGACATCCTTGAGTTACAAATAAAAATAGAGGACTACAAGCCTTTGCAATGCCCCACACCTTCAGTCTGGCCACGATTTTCTGAAGAATTAGGATCAGCAAATCATACACTACCCCATTATAAGTCTTTAGTTGGAATGTGTATGTGTAAGCCTAGAATTTCTAATATACTGACTGTTGCTTATATTATGTGTGATTGATTGGCAATGCAGGTCAAAGTCACTAAACGTTAATTTCATTACATTTTAAATCTTCATTGCAAAAATAAATAAATCAATTTCATGCTCTAAATTCTTATCTATTTACATATTTACAAAAAGTATACAGGCTGTTTTTATTATTGTGATTACTGATATTATTGTGATTACTTTATTTCTGATCTGCAGGATTATCAACTCCCTCTCAATGGTACAGCAACCAATAATTTTAGGCATATTCCATAAACACATAATATGACAAGGATCAATATTGAGACCTAGGCTACATTTATATGACTCAGGACCCTTAAAGCTTTGGGAGGATAAGGCCAATAGTTCAAAGCACAACTTCAGTCAGAGTTCAAATTGTAGACCACTATTAACTTTAGACCGATTCCATAGTATAATTAAACATACCAACGTGATTACGGTGGATAGATTGGGCGTCCATACTATGCATGCTAGCCTACATAAATGTTGTGACAGATTACAGTAACAGTACATAGTAGTGCTGTAGCAGGGCCTACTCGAGTCCAGGACTCCGACTCAAGTCACGATTTTCATGACTTGTGACATGACTGGGATTCCACTTGGACTCAGAGTTAGAGATCTTTCTGCACTGTGAACAGGGAAAACCCAAATATTCATAAAGTTTGTGATGAATGACATGTTGTATCTCCAAGCAAAATATATGTGTGGTTTAAAATTGTATTAAGATGATATATTTTAGGGTTTTTGTCAAGGCGGGTTATATTTTACCCTTAGGACAAGGGGAGTATACAGAATGCTAACACTACACAAGGGTTAAAGTCTATATTCAAAGAATCACAGTCATGTCTGTACTTCCTAAGGAAGATCTTTTGAAATTGATAAGTCAGTCAGTGCTTCTTATGTTCTATAACAGTGGTGTTTTAAGTGTTTTGACCTTCTCACTTATTTGTTGGTGGGGCAACATTACTAAGTATTATAGTAGTAGACTAAGTAAAATTGTAATAAAAAATAAATTAAAAAAAGAAGCCAACTCAGTAATTGGTCTTACCCTGGAAAGGCTTGGAGTTACTTTACAGATCGTATAGGAAAAAAAGGTGCAGACAATTTTAAATAATAGAAAACATCCCCTGCATGAAGTCCTAGTGGAATAAAAGATCTTACATTAATCAATTTGTTTTGCCTCTTTGTAAAACAGGGAGATTTAGGAAATAGTTTCTACCTACTTCAATTAGACTTCTAAATTCAAAGACAGTTAAAATGGGCAATGATGCAATTGATGGTTCACTTCTAGACATGCTTTTCTTTATACATTTTTTTTATTGTGAGTGTGTATTTCATTACTTGATTTCTAATTAGTATTTTTGTTTTTTAATATTGTTTGATGGCCAAACGATGAAACTACAATTTCCCCTTGGATGAATACAATACTTTCCATTATTTACAGGTTATTTATCATTGGGTGGTCTGCCCAATTCTTCCCCAGGCTAAAGTAGTAGGCTTCTCAAGAGAGGTAAAAACACGTTTATTGTAAGATAGGTATTATTCCATTGAAAAGTTGCCCAGATGTGACCTTCTTAAGTTGGAGGGGCTGGGAGAATGTGCTCACTGATTTCCCTTTGATATATACAGCAGGTGCAGATTATGTTACCGACTTCTGTCCAGAAACTGAGCCACTGAAGTTGTTGCTTTTTATCGAAGAAAAATCTACTACCACTCCCATGTTTGGTGGAGGATGTCACAGGAACATATAAAATATGTTATTGTATGATGACAGGGTTTTGCCCTTATATAGTCTTGTGAGGTGGCTGCTTAAGAGATTTCAATGGTCACACGAATATGTTTTGGCTGTCCTCAAATTTTACTTTACTTTACTTTAAGCCCACCAATGAATTCCCACAAACTGCAAAGTCAATCAAGTCAAGTCAAACATATTGGTTTAAACCAATAACATATTGACATTTCTATATAACATATAGATTACATTTCTATATAACATTTCATACGCATAGACAATTCAATGGGCTTAACATAAAGCAAGCAGAAACATACAAGGAATACATAAAAGACTAAGAACAAAATAAAAGCAATTCCATCCATTTTCCGCCGCTTATCCGGGGCCGGGTCGCGGTGGCAGCAGGCTAAGAAGGGTAGTCCAGACATCCCTATCCCCAGCAATGCTTTCCAGCTCCTCCTGGAGGATCCCGAGGCGTTCCCAGGCCAGATGAGATATATAATCTCTCCAGCGTGTTCTGGGTCCACCCCGGGGTCTCCTACCGTTAGGTCGGAGGCGCCCAGGAGGCATCCT
>JAVQIZ010192703.1:0-21619 GCA_036023535.2 Galaxias brevipinnis | reverse complement strand
GTCATTTTTCAAAATAAAACATCTTTCAGACTCTGATAATCAATAAAATATTTTTCTAATAATAATAATACTTTCTGTGAGGCCCGGTACCAAATGACCCACGGACCGGTACCGGTCCGTGGACCGGTGGTTGGGGACCACTGACCTAGAGAGATCACCTTGACCACGCCCCTGGTGGCCACTTGTTAAGCTGTGGAGATGTGCGAGGCATTGCAGATCCGCTCGCATCTCAAAGAGATCCTTTACCATGTAACAGATCAATAATATATAATAGATCTAATAGATACAATATTTAAACCATACAAAATGTGTTTTGTATGACTATTACATGTCAATCGGAAAAACACATGCATGGAGCTATCTATACTGTAGATTGACAATATGCAAACAAAAACGTGGAAACGCCACACAATTTAACCACAGATCGGTTACATTATGATATAGGCTTTCAAATATTGCCTGGAGTCAGCAATCTCCTGAACCGTTCAACACGGAGGAAAATACTCCTTGAAGAGTCCTTGGAGACTGTGGGCCGTAAGCAGAGTGTGTCACGCAGCGTCTATTACAAACTGTCTCCACTGGAGGGGCAAGCATATTACTCAAACCACCCACCGAGAAAGCATTGTGTCTAGGCGGAGGCGTTTAGCCGACGTCAACAGAGGGGAAACAAAAGAGCTTTGTGGACCCCCCTATCAAGTTGCAGTACATAGCAGCCGTTTTACTAGTGATGAAAATGATAAAGTAGCACGCCGAGCATCCTTTGGTGAGCTTCCTAAGTGCTCTGAGCGCTCGGCGAGCCCGCGCTGCTCTGACTTTATGGCCTCCCTTCTTTCCCCCTTCTCTCCGTCGGTTACTCGGCGCGGGCGGCGTAAACACGTCTAAAAATAGCCCGGGTTGCCTCCTGCCGCAGGGCTATTTTTAGCGCGCCGTTATCAATCGGATCCGCGGACGCTGACGCATCCTCCTGGAAGGGGTCGTCGCCCTCCCCCAGCAGAGAAGCGAGAGGTGGAGGTCGCAGGAGAGGTCTGGCCCACTGTGGGCCCACACAGTCGTGCGAGCGCTGAAAGCTTTATGTGATCGTCCCCGGACACTGTTGCTCATCAACATCCGGAGCAGGCACGCTGGTCAACCATTCACAGTTGAGAGTTGCTTCATGATGGGGTTTTTTCCGTGTGAGCGCCTCGGTTCTTCTTTAGCATGGCTGCACAGCGGTTTATGAAGTTGTCTGTGTGTGTGCAGGTGAGAGACAAAATAGATAGAGAGATGTGGGGGCTGTTTGTGTGTGTCTGTGTCACTGTGTGTCTCTGTGAGTGTGTGTGTGTATGTGTGTGTGTGAGAGAGAGTGAGCGATAGAGAGGTGTGGGGGCTGTTTGTTTGCACCCCAGATGGTTTGATGATGTGCGTGAGTCACCTTGTGTGAGTCCTTGGATTTGACAACAGAGCGGGGGGCGTTCAAAACAACTCGAAATGTTTTGGAAATATGAAACTGTGAGAGAGTGAACGAATGACAGAGACCACGGAGAGTGTGTGACAGATGTCGTCTGAGTGTGAGATTGTTTGCCATTGTGCTGCTGTCGTGTGTCTCAGAACAAAAGTACCTCCACGAACGTCAGCGTAGGCTCATGTGCATCCCGTGTTTCTCACCTCCTTCTCCTTGCTTGTTTAATGGGGGACGACCGGCTTTATGTATACGCCAAAAGCATGGCGATGAAAAAGTGGTTTGGACCACATTACCGAGCAAATCGGTGCTGCTCACACAAACGACGTGTGTCTTTGTGTTAGTGTGAATGTTTGATTGTAGTGTTCCTGTCTTTAGTCTTTCAACAGGCATACTCTCCTTTCTGTTCTAAAGCAAGGTCTGCCTTACACTTCTAACTCTGATGCAGGCTTTGATTACCAAGACCAGCAGCGTCCATCTCCCATCACAACAGTAATGCTGTTTTATCTCTGATTTACTCAGGTGCCTCAGTCAAAGGAACCCTTTGGGGAGGGGGCTTAAAAACAGGTGTACAAAGGTGCAAAGGAGGATTAGACTTTCATAAATCTGCTGATAGGGAAATGCGTCAGGATTTAATAAGCCAATTAATGGCGACGTCGACTTGCCAAAGGTGCTTCAATGGGGGGATGTGATTAAAAGGCAAAGTGAAATGCAACGCAGCAGTAACACAGGGAAACATGCGAGAGAGAGAGAGAGAGAGAGAGAGAGAGAGAGAGTGAGAGAGAGAGAGAGACTGCGGAGCTTCATGTTGCATTGGAATGGACTGCACACCTTCCCACATCACATTTGATGGAGGTCAGTGTCTGTAAGTCACAGGTAGACCACCATAGATATAGTATAGCTCCATATATAATTGAACATCTCCTTTGTACCTTTATCCTATAGTGCTCTTTTCCCGTGAGTGCCTGCACCTATAGTGGCAGCGTGTGCCGGTGTGTGTGCAGTCGTCCTTGAGCGGAGCGTCCTTTGAAGGCTTAAAGGACAGGGTGACAGGCATGCCCCGGTATTAAGACCCCCCCACCCCCCACCCCAACACACACACGTCAGGCCATGGAGGGCTTTGAAGTCACCGCCTCAGGGAGTGGCAGGGCTATTGGATCACCTTGAAGGAAATCGCCCACTGTCATGTGTGTGCTTGTGTGTGTGTGTGTGTGTGTATGTGTGGTCTCGGGTCTTGGGTGGTAGATTCATCTCAGTTCAAAGTCTCCTCTCGTGTCTTTCATCTATAGGACTAGATTCTCTATGTGGATGGGGCCTGGTGGAGGTGTTCAGTGGCTCACAGGCTGCCGGTTGGAATCCCTCCCAACCCCGTGTTACAGTTTGCAGACCTGCTATTGTCCTGACAACACAGCCTGGCATCTGTGTGACGGAGAGCGGCCCGCCATGTTTACAGTACAGCCTGGAGAGGGAGTGTACGGAGGAGAGAAAGAGAAAGCAAGACAGAGAGGGAAAATAACACCTGTTCCAGCCCGCACGCGCAGCGCACACACACAGCGTCTCCATCTAATCTTTCAGTGGGAAATGATGGCTAGGAGTGTGTGGGTGGGATTACCAATGATTGAGTCTTTAAGTGCCTCTCTCTCCACACACACACACTCACACAGACACACACTCACTCACTCACACTCCCTTTGGTAAAGTTAATGGCAGTGACTTATGTTCCCAAGAAGGCGAGGACCTGAGTGTGGGGAGAGCTGCAGAGTTAATCAATGAAGTGCACTGCAGGAGCCCCAGCAGAAAGAGGCTGCCTGTGCTTTCTGTGCCCTGAGGGAGTCCTTCCAAACCTGGGTGAAAGGGGCTGAGAGAGCCCTCCCAGGGCCGGACAGGTGGATGACTCCGGGGGTCTTCCAGAACAATAGCTTCTCGATAAAGAGTATCCACGGCTTCCTTTACTTTACAACAACAAGAACACTACATTACCTCTTTGCTATCCTTCTGGCGTTTTCCTTTGAGCCGCTTAGCATGCGTTTTCTTTTGCTTGATCTGAAATACGTTCTAGCTCCATTGTGTCGTTTGCTCACGGGTTCCCGTTGCTGCTATTCATGAAAGATGCCGGGAATGTTAGGAGATCAGGGCTGTGTAGGTTTTAAGTGGCAAGGGGGACCACAATGCACACAGAATTATGCTGTGTGTGGGTTGATTTATCAGGGGAGACTTCCACACATACACACACGTACCACACAGTGCTGCCTGCCTGGTCTGACTCGTATACAGTGGGAGATGGGACATCTTCCAATCTGTCTGGTTTATCAGCAAATCCAAATTAAACAAATCTCACCACAGCTTGCGCCTGTCCTCTGGCGTTTCATTCATTAATTAAAAGTCTAAAAATATCAAACCCTCCCAGACTTAATTAACCCGTCGACTTCATTTGGAAACCGTGTGTGCGTGTGTGTGTGTGTGCGTTTGCATGGTGATGAACGAGTAGTCTCCTCGCACCGGTGGGTGTGTGAGTGAGTGTGTGTGTTTACATGTTAATGTATGTGTGCGTGCAAAGGTTTGTTAGCCATTAACAAGTGTGTGCAATTAATATGTATCGTGCTTGTGCATGAATGTATGCCTGCATGTTTTTTAGAGGTAATTTTAGTACGGATTTATGTTTTCCTTCCCAAAAGGGAAATAGAGGACCCTTATGCTTATCAAAAAGCCACAGCTTACCTCTGGATAGTATTTTTTTTTGCACAGTCCAAAACGTAGAATAAAAAACACTCTTTGATCCATCAAAACTGTCTGATAGAAAGAAAGGCTTGTCATAAAATAAAATGCTCATTGATCAATTATTCAACTATGTGATACCAGTAGGTAGCGTGGATGGTGGGCGTTTGTTCCCCTACCGTCTAATTAGTGTCAAACGAACCGCCAATGTTTACACAGATTGAAAATGAAATTAGCAGGGAAGTGTTAAAAATCCTATTATCGTCCTTTTCTATCAGGAACATTAAATTGCAGATTTTGGTAATTATATGTTGTGACTTAGCTTACGTTTTTGCTTGGTAGTTAATTCAATATTATGCAGCGTACAAAAACACTTGAATTGTTGTGTATTTGATCTTGCGTAACAGCTTACTTTTTTATTTGCATAAAATCAGTTCAGCATTCCAGCCAGTGAATCTTGTATACACCATATTGTTACTATTATTAGTTCCCATTTTGTTGTGTTGCATTCCAAGTGATTAAATCAGACTGCTGCCTGTGTGACCTGATAATTACCTTCCAAGCGTGAGAGTGACATTTTGAATGAATCATGTTGATTTCAGGAGTCCTCCTGACACCTGCCATAGCCAAACAGCTGTAAGGACAGACATGAAACCAGTCACAGCCTGCCTTCCTGTGCTCATTGATACTCAATCTTCTGGAGTGATTGGTCAAATATGTGTCCAACATTTTAGGATGTGTTACGTTTTGATAGGATTTGATCGCACCATTATGGATTTTAGCATTGGTGTAAACCTTTTTCCTGCATGTCTGTCCATCTACCCCCTTCCTTCGCTCTCTCTCTCTCTCTCTCTCTCTCTCTCTCACTCTCTCTCACTTTCTTTCTCTGCCCACACATGTATTTAATTGTAGTGTGAGTGCCTCAGTACAGAGGATATCAAATGAGTGTGCCTGCGGCTAGTGTGAAAGACCCATGGGCTCAGAGGTTATGTTTGTGTGTTGTTGGGGATTCAGGCGTAGGAGGCTAAGACTCTTACTCAGCTCATCCTGCTGATGTCCTGGTTATTGAACTCTGTTGTTCTTGTAATGAGAGAGAGAGAGAGAGAGAGAGAGAGAGGCCTGAGGGGTGTGTGTGTGTGGGGTGGGGGGGGGCAAGAGAGAAACCATTGCCTGATAAGTTAATAGCTGATATTGAAATAAGCTTGTGAACTGTCACAAACCAGTCCCTTTAATGGGAATTGAGTTTGATTTGAATTAAGTCAACAACCATGTCACACACTCTATAGCCAGACTCCTCTGGGATTACGTTACAATGGAACGTAAAACAATAACCTGCAGTGCTACAGTATGGACATTATCACAATAGCAACGGCCATTTTAACCCAGCACAGAATATATATTATATATCTACGTACAGGCACCACAGTGCGGTTTTTATTCCTCTGTAAAGAGGCTTGCCTCAGTAAAGCATACGACAGTAAAACTACGAGTCATGTCAAACTGCATTAGCTCTTCTTACTGCAGCCGTTTGCCATGGAGCGTGTAAGTAGGCCGCTCCGTTTATCTCTCTGCTGACGACGCCACATAGCATACTGAAGATCTCCGTGGCACACTGTGTGTATAGTAGCCATATGTAACCGCTCTAAAAGGCTCTCCTCCCACAGATGACGAGGAGGTGTGTGACGGGGTTAGCCAAGCCTCGCTTGATTTAGCTTTGGAACATACGGCTGATGCCTTTGGAGGATCGTTGTGCCGGTAACAGTGGAAGACGTGTAAATCAAAGTTCACGTTGTATTGGATCCCACTGGATCGCACCATCTCCATTTTACTGATCAATTCGATGAATGTACCTACCAATGAACATTTGATGACTTCTGTTGAGTCTAGAACATCTGTATACTAAAGGGCCACAAAGGCAATGCTAATGACACTAACGTCCAACCAAGACGTTAGACGGCTGAGTATCCTTGAAGGTCAACGCTGTAATTAAAACGTTCTGTCACCGAATTCAATCAGCAACTGCTTAGAGAGACCGCTGTCACCGGCCACATGACACCCCACCTACCGCGTGTTCAGCCCCCTGCCTTGACCCCGGGCCTCCGTGTCCATGACTCCCTAATCCAGGTGCCCCAGGACGAGTGGAGCGGCTACCCGGGGGAGGGCAAGGACGACGAGATCCCCTGCCGGAGGATGAGGAGCAGCAGCTACGTCAAAGCCATGGGCGACGAAGAGAGCGGCGAGTCCGACTCCAGCCCCAAGACGTCCCCGCAGAAGACGGCGCGGCACGACGCCCTGCTCAAGGCCGTGGTCCCCAGGCCCAGGGATCTGCTGGAGTCCCAGAGGTAACGCACACACACACACACGCACACACGCACACACACACACACACATATACATGCACATTCAATCACGGTAGGGCCATAATGCAACTCAGAAAATGACTGCATACTGCACAAGAGACCTGCATTCCTGAGTGGAATTGATATCATGATTTGTTTTGATCAATATTGGATATGATGTACTTAAGGCTAATGCAAGCCCGTCGGACAGAACCTTCTGCTGTCAAAGTCCTCGGTCAGCATCAGTATTCACTTCAGTTGTTCCAGGAGGAAGGAGATTAGATTAATGTATGACCAGTGAGCAAAGCTGGGGGAGACTTAAGTTTATATTACTCTGAGCAATGGAGGAAATGACTCTTAAGAGGAATGCACGAGACAGGACGCAGGCACGGCCACAGAATAAAAACAATTCGATCATGGAGATCTAATAGGACGTTATGTCTATAATGGCATGCCATTGCAACAGCAGATCATTATGAAATTAGATCACAACAATAATAGTGTTAGCAGGAAGGCTAGGAAAATTCCTACCTACAACAAGAATGTTGCAGATTAAAGAGATCACAGTCAGGAATCATTCAGTGACAGCACTGTTTTATTTTCAGCCTTTTCTAAGGCTACGAATTATTTGTATTTTATTCGAGCTACCTTTTGTAGCTATGATCTTTTCTCAGGAAGGGAAATGAAAGCTGGAATGAGCACAGTAACTATCGCGTTTCCCCGCCTCTGTGCACTTTGATTTATGATAAGTCATTGATATTTCTGTATTTGTCCTGAGGTTGTCCGCGTTTCGTTGTGACCTCGATGTCTTGTCATTCATCTTCCGAAATGAATCATGTGGCAGGGACAGACGCCGAACAATGGCTGGCGTGTTTCACAATAGATAGCCATAGAAAGATGTTGTCATTTTATACACGGCTGGTGTAGACCCTATCTACAGATACACTATGCCTTGTCGAAACGTGATAACGTTTCTTTCTCAAAGGAAATTGAATTGCTCATTTTGTGAGTGGTTGCTTTTCCCCCATTTATTCTCATGGGTATCATTGAGGTTTTAATCATAGGTTTATGTCTGACATAAAAAAAAACACATTATATTGTGTTGGGCAAACCCATCTTATCCCGTGTTCCTGTTGAAGCAGCAGGTATTGAGAGAGCGCACATTCATTTTCATTTCCCATCAAAGGAGCTCGTTCCTCTTTGTTCAGGGCAAAATATGAAAACAGTAATTACAGGGGCCTCTGGAGTTTATTAATGTGCCGTTGTAAAAAGCCCTACCCGGACCAGCGCTTTCCAAAAGCCATTCTTTTTTGTCTGCCTCATGAATACTGCTGTGTCAGCCATTATAGTGCACTGACTGAGCGGGTCTGTTGAGCAAGGCTGTGCTTTCCTTTAGATTAGAGGTCTCTATTAAGTGTTGGCCACGTGTCCTCTGATTATATGGTGCGTCTCCACATTTCTCATTTGAAATGGACGGGTGGATTCTTGTCTTTGTCATTTCTTCACTTTTAATTGTATTGATCCTCCTGTCGCTTGGCCGGTTGATTGTCCCTTTTTCACACCGTGAAGATGCACGTAGGATCAGCTATTGTTGACCAGCTAGCTATTTATATGAAGTCAATTTAGGATTTAGAGCCAAAAAGGTAGGATATCCCTTATATGGCACATTGTGTAGCCATCTTGTTCCTGTCGCAGAGCTCCACTCTACAGTCGGTGTTCTGTAGCTAAGGACGTCCCCGCGGTGAGCTTCCAGTTCAGCATGGTTTTTATCCAGTCCCAGGAGGCTTCAGGCTCTGTTTCAGTCAGGCCCACTCCCTCCCTGCGTGCCACCCCAGCTCGACTTATTGGAATTCAGTGCAGGATGTGAAATCACTGTTCTGTCACAGAGAAGCATTTTCCTGGAAGCACTGATACCGCAGCGGGTAACATGGGCAGAATGCCTTAATTCCCCCTCGCATTCACGCGCCACAAGCGTACAAACACGGCAGCTCGCGCGCTGACCTCATCGACTCCAACGCACCAACACCTCTGCCGGTTACCACGGTGCTTGGTTCCCGCCGTGTGGTTGCGATCGCAGTTTCAATTGCTGATAACGTAGTGTTGATGATTGTTTCGTGGTACGTTTTCTTTGTTTCCATACTAGGGCCACGTGATTCATGCTGATGGACGCTAAATTGAAGCGTGCGTCTTGTAAATGAGCAGCATTTTCATAGTTAATGCCATGATCAGTCCGGCAGAAGATTGGAGATGATCCCAGTCCCTGCCTAGAGATGCATGGGCCCACTTAAATTCTGTCATTAGAATACGGGCCACATATCACTGCTCTAATTGAATCCCAATGGACTGGTAGTGGATTGGGAAACAACGTTTTGTGTCAGGCATCGACTGGGAGCGCTCGCAGCTCCCACCATCTGTCCGTTTGGAATGGCTGTAAATGGAGAGTGATTTGTGAGGCTGCAATGGATATCAGCGACAGTTATTGTTGGCCTATATTCAGAGATCCTTCTAAACTGTCTCTCCCAGTGGCGTGTCTGAGAGCCTGCTGATCCCCATTGAAGGGCTGATATTGACCCATATGGATCGCTTTGTGCCGCCCGCCTCGGGCTCCATTCACAGCAACACTGGCGCTGCTGAGGCTGGGGACTGGGCTGCTGTTGCATTCATCGCTTCTCCCCGGGGTGTCATTGCTGCACTGCCTTGGCGAAGCCAACCTAAGCACAGCTTTATCCCTCAGTATTGATGATGTGCGCTCCCGTCACCCGACCCCACTGAAATGTCATTTGTTATTAGTCTATAGCCGAGGTCTTACTAGACAATAAAGGACTGTAGGGCTAAATCTATTTTTGTGGGTTAATTCGCGAGCCCCTGTGTATTGCTTCAAACAAGCCTGATCCATGTGCTCCTCTGCTGATTTAAGTGAGCTGAATAGGTAGATGTGAGCATGGTGTAATGTCAGGCAATATGTAAGTGGTGACAGCCCCCTCTCTCCCCGTGGCCAGGTGTCCCATGTATTTGTCTGAAGGATCGGATATCCACACCTGAGTGGCACTGCTGGCGTAAGTGGCACCTGACAGGAGAGCTCCGGCCGTGTCACGGCTCGCCGCGCTTGTTGGCCCGGAATTGGATCGGATCTGAGGGCGCGTGCGTTGCCCAGCTAGGTTATCTTCCCCGCCTGGAGAAATGTGATGCTCTGCGGGGGCGGCGGCGGTTGGCCGGGGTGTAAATTTGACAGCACAGGGTCCCTGGAGCTAATGGTGTTAAAGTGAGAACAGCCCTTCAGTTGGTGTCGTCAACCTCCTCTCCCTCTCTCTTTCTCTCCCTCTCTCTGTCTCTGAAGCGAGCCAGGTCGCCGGCCTCTCTTCTACTTCTCACTAATAAAGAATACATCAATCAGCCGCATGTCTCTCCAGGCGCTTTCAGGTGGAAAGCACTCTGCTCTCAAAAGGGATTTGACGTGGAGATCATTTCAATTCATAATCACTGAAACCCCCCTGTTCCTACTCCACCCCGAGGTCTTACCGGTTCATGAGTTGTGGTCTCTCTGTCTCAAATGAATGAAATGTCTATTGGATTTCTCGACAGGATACAAGCACCTGCCAAAGTCGTTTAATGGAGATATTAATGACGATAAGAAGGGAACGGACCTGTGGCGAAAATCAACAGTAAGCACATAGAAATGGGAGTGAAGAAGTCAATCAGGTTTGATGAATGGAGTCTGGTAGCAGAGCGGTGAGCGCAAGCCACCACAGACACCCATTGAAAACGCAGACACCCAAAGCCGTCTCCAGCAACCCACGCCGTCTTTGGAACGGCTGGCTTCTCATTAGGTGACGTTGCAAGGCAGGGTCGGAGGGAGGCGAGGCAATCAATCGCTGCTATTTTTGGGTGGTAATTTAAAATAACACATGTTCACTGTCTCCCCTATTTGTGATTAGCCTCTCAAGTAGAAGTCCTAATGAATCCACAATGAACACACACAAAGCATTTGTTAATTCCCAGCGTGACATGAAGGCATTGCTCATTTAGATTGCATCGAATACAAATTCCCTTTTCGACAATCTCAAGGTCAGAGGAGGAATCTAAACATGTTTTATGTCATTGATCGTTTGCTATGCGTGTCATTTACCATGCTGTGCATTAGTTAGCGTTCCCATCAGGCTACATTCCAAATAGAACTGCGTGTGACGTAGGTACATTTAGTTGTGTAAATGTATTATGCTGAACATTTTCAAGGAGGCACAGCTGATGAGGTTGCAGCAGAAGTGATGTAAAATATGTAACACATAGAAACATACATTCTAATCCAGGATGCGTCCTGATAGGCTTTAGGATGGGGTTGCATTTACTTGTCATCTTTTCTAGCCAGTGCCATTAAGAGAATGCTGTGTTCTCCAAAGGGCTTTGTGGTCTGCACTGCTTTTTGGCCACACAGCTTATCTGCTGACTTCCTGGTTACAGCCAAACAGACAGATTTCCCAAAAGTCCCATTTTTGGAGCTCTTATGTACTGACCCTCAAATGAATGCATTTTCTCACTGGTTTCAAAGTTCTGTCTACACTCATTCTACCAGCCTCAGCATTGCCCTTCCCCTATGCGCCGTCAAAGACAACTTTTTGTGCTCCCCCCTTTTATATCCAGAGCTCAACAGCTTTTGACTGGGTACGCTTTTGTTTAACTAGTGAAATAATACGTCCTCTTTCCAAATGAAAGGAGGACAGAGAAAGGAAGTGCAAGATTCCCATCATCTGGTAGTTTAATAACGTGCAAGAATGGAAGCGCATTATCAACAGTTTAAGAACATAAAGACACAGGATTGTAAAGAAATTTATAAAAGGTTAGGTCTATTGTGAAATTTTTTTTCCTCATTTCTAGTTTTATATAGAGGACATCTGCACAAAGTGTAGATAGATAGAGTAACACCCATTTTATGACTCGGCCCGTGTGCCTTCAGCTCATTTCGTCAGCTTAAAGCTTAACGTCTATTGTTATGGAGAGACATAAAATAAGTATTTCAGACTTAGATTAGTTGAATTAATCAAACTTAAGTGGTCATTGGGATCGGCTAAGTTTGAAGATGGAGTGTAAAGGTTTGTTTCAATGTTTTGTATTTATTTCAAGACCTTAAGTGTTCTATTGACATTTATGTTATTGCCATTGGTATAGCAGTTATATGAAAGCCTATTTGCACCTAATGTATCTATGCTCATTAATTCACTTTATGGTTACACGTCCCATTGCATTTACGGTGTGTTTGTGTAAGTGTCCATTAGATTTCTAAGCATGACTAGAATAAACTAAGCAGCACAAACAGTCAAACCAGGACATCTCTACATCTTATCATGAATCCATAGCGAGAACGTGCTGAACGCATTCTTTTATCACCCTAATGTTTGCAGTACATTGGTAAGCATCCCAAGCAAACATGTAGCGCCCCCAAAACACCATACCAAGCAGGGCTGTGCAGCAATGCCACACTCCTCTCCACCGGTCACAATCACCAACCTCCATTCACTGGACCAAGTAACTCTCCTTTTCTTCTTTACCCACAGCTCTTACCGTTTGGATAAAATGAACAGTGACGTGCGTAACTACATCACCAATTTTGCTGCAGACTTAAGGTGAATGCGAGCGCAGTAGCTTTACCTCCGCTTCCTCCCATCCCTCCGCTAGACCTGTGGGGGCGGCCGCCATGTTGTAGTGGTCAGACTCCTGAGTCAGCTGGCCCTGCTGGCATTCTCAGTGCGAACACTTCCTAGAATAAACACGCCTACCAGTCAATGAAAGGTCAACTGGGGCCACCTTTCAGCATGAGCAAGACCTACAGCACACAACTTAGGATCTGAGTTTTTCCACTCATGAATTTGATTTTGTGCACACCATGGGCCGTTGTGCAGAGTTATTCATTTTGTAGTTCCAACTGTACTTAGTGTGTACAATAGTGGACATCGCAACGGGTATATCATTAGAATACACGAGTTCCATGTCTTCTGCTATCTAATGTGAAGGACTTGTATCACCCATTTATGCTTTGTAAATACACAAGTCTGTCAATGCATTAGGTGATTGTAATTACATTAACATTTTCCATTATACAAAAAATATCAGTTTTGGTCTCCATAGAAAGTCAGACTGGATAGTGCTTATTCAACCCTGGGTGATTTCAATCTGCTTTGAGAGGAAGTCAATTTTGTCATCTTAATGTACTCTTATCTATTCCCTCTTCCCTCTAAATGAGTTTGTTTCCATTTCATGAGAAATATTAACAGACATCGTGCACTTCTTGCTAGCCTGAGCAGTCTTCTTTGCCCTTCTTGGGCAGCACATTGAATTGACCTGGCTGACACTGACACGTTCAGAAATTCTAGTTCGCTAACTAGCTCCTAATTTGCATTTCCCTCAGTTACAAACATTGATTGGATGGTTCAGCACAATTGCTAATCGAATTGCCATTTCAAGGATACTATTGAACACAGCAGTGGTTTAGTGCTGGGGAAAATTCTCTTCATAGGGAATGCAATTTCATAATCAGTCTCACTCAAGTTCAGCTTGCTGACTGGATGGTATATGCTGTTAATAGGACTTAATTGTTTTTGTCCCTTTGTTCCACCTGTGGCAATATGTCAAATTAGTTGTTATTAGCCAAGTCATGTTTGATTGGAATGATTTATGGATTTTCTTCCCATGAGTTTCACCCACTCCCCCTTTCTCTGTCTCTGTTCAGTCAGAACTACCACTTGCAAGCTAGAGACATGCACCCGAGCCTTGCCCTGGATCCCTCCACCAACTACAACTCACCCAAGTTTCGCTCCAGGAACCAGAGCTACATGCGAGCAGTCAGCACCCTTAGCCAGGCTAGCTGTGTTAGCCAAGTGAGCCAGGTGAGTGTGGGCTGTGATTATAAAGGGCTGATGCCCAGAAAAAAAATGTTTTGTTTAAACATTGAACAGTATCTATATAATCAAGCACAAAATACTCCATATTAGTCAATCTCTGCATAGTTGTAGTTGCTTCAATGACATGTAGGCCAAATGGTCAAATTGATGTTTGACCATTGCGTCATTTATGAGTAGGGGTTGTATTACTTTGAGATGTATTTATTTTTATGGAAACATGGGCTTATAGATTTGTATTAAGTTCTAAAAATGACCTCTCTCCACCTAATTCCCTGTCTCTATCTTGTCCTCAACGGCACTTTGGTAAGACCATTAAGAGATAAATCATCTCACTATAGAACAGGATTGTTATCTCCGAGTCTCAAGAGTGCCAAATGGGAATAAGAGTTGCCCATCAAACCATATCTCAGCATTTCAAGATCTTTATCTGATATTATCGAATTGATACAAAAAAAAGGTTTTATCATGATCAGGACAATAACATTTTGGTATAGGTTAAACTGGCTTTGTTTAAACAGTGTAAAACTGCACCGCTTTGACCTTGATGTCCTTTTATTTCATACTTCATAATTAAAGTGGATTAACTACTTTGGCAAATGTAATTAGCTAAAAAGAAATATGCTGATGAACACTGTGTAAACAGTGCTTCCCATTTGCATTTAAAGATTACAAATACAGACTTATTTTACCGTAAACCTTTTGGTTAACCTCTTTTAAAAGTATTTTCCTCTTTGAATAAGTCTGCCCATGTGTTCGTATTCATATTTGCAAGCAAATTGATTTATAATAAAACATTAATTATTTTTTAATACTTTGGAAAACACACAGATAATTAACAAATGTATCGGTCTTTGACTGTTCATTTTGTAGGTGAGCGAAACAGAGATTAATGGACAATTTGAGTCTGTGTGTGAATCGGTGTTCAGTGAGGTGGAGTCCCAGGCCATGGAAGCCCTGGACCTCCCTGGTTGCTTCAGAACCAGGAGCCACAGCTACTTACGGGCCATCCAAGCTGGCTTCTCCCAGGACGATGACTGTCTCCCCTCCATGGCCTCCTCCACCGTCACTTCCACAGTTAGGTCCACAACAGGTAAGGAGTTGGAGGAATAGACACAGTAGATAAATCCTTATTGAACTTTACGCTTTGGCAATGCATTTAATTGAGAACAAAAATATGTTTGCATACGCCAGCAATTAGCTTTATGTGTCCTATTGAAACATGAGAACTGGCATGCTATCGAGTTAATGTAAGAGAGAACTTGTGTTATTGTGGTTAAATGTTCTGCTTCATCGATGTGAAATGCGAAATGGCTCCTTGTCTTTTGCATGGAACCTATTTGGATGTTTCCATTGTCTTAATATTTTTTTAACATTAAGTCTGTGAGTTCAAATTCATCGAACTGTATTTTCAATACAGTACTTCATTTGCTCATTCATTGGATGCATCAGGGAGTAAAGATATGAACCCTATTGAAAAGCGTCTGTCAGGACATTTTGTATATTTGTTATCAATAGGAAAAAATGGATATACATGTCAGTTTCAGTTTGGATTTTTTAAACAATTTTTTCGATGCCACAAAAGGTGGATTTTAACGGCCTTTTGGTACGAATAAGCACTGGTGAGAAAAATGTGTTTTTCCAGACATACTGCACACAGTAATGCACATGCTTGATTGCGACAGCAATCCCTTTGAAGTTTTTCTTCAACAGCTTCTTCAGTTTGCTTGACTGTTGTCTGAATAGGACCATTATGAGGTCATGATTAAAATCAAAGAGTTCGTATTAAATGAAGTGCATATTGTTTTGTCTAGACATGGATTTTGTTTATAAAGATAGATCAAAGGAAATTGTAATACAAAGTCACATTTTGTAAGTCGTAAATTGCTGTTGATATTCTACTGTTTGAAATACCATAATGGTTGCTGGATTTGCAGAGGATACGTGCCGAGTAGCCTGCAGCTGAAGAATATTTTGTGATCAAAAGAAGAAGATATCCAAGTGTCTGGAAAAGAAGACCAAGTGGATTCATCTTCACTCTACAATGGATTTACAACTAATTATATACAGTCGTTCTAAAAATTAGTAGGCTGGTTTAGAGGTGTGGCCCTCTGGAGATTTTTTTTTGTTTTTGCTTACCATATTTGAATATGCTGCTTTACTTACACTGCTTTCTCAATAAACTAAACGTATACATTACATTACAGTTCTAAACTGAGGTTGGGGTTATATTTTATTTTGCCTTTCTACTGAATGAGTGGCAAAAGATGGTTCCCCGTAAACTTCAGACGTATTGGTCATACTGGACCTCACGTGTTCAATAGGGTTCATACTGTACTTCCTGATTGAAGGGACGAGGTTCCAAAAGCTTTTATCATCTTTGCCTCTTTTCATTGCACAAAGTACACATTTCTTTATGAATAGCATGCACATGAGTTTTTTCCTGCACCTTAATTACTTGTAATATTGTGCATTCCTTGTGATTCTGGATTGGGGCAATGTGAAATTTAACTTTGTGCATTGAAAAGAAGTGAATACTGCATGATACAGATAAACAATTGAGAACGCAGTGTAAACCATTATTACTATGAGTCAAAATTTGAATTTTATTTAGGTTTTGCTTTATGTAAAACAAAAAATACTCAACATCTCTGTATTGCGAGATGACTTGCATTTATTAAGGTGAATTCTAAAACGAGTACATACATGTAATGTGAACACTTTTTTTAAATTACCAGATGAAATAGTCTTATTTTGACTCATAAAGTATTTTGTATTTCACTGCATTATTTGCATTTGTGCTTGTAAAAGCACATTATCTCCAGCTGCTCACACCTGAGGTCACATTACAGGTACATACAGTGTTTACATTTGTCTTCCAGAGGGAAGTTATGTTCGGGGAGACTGTTTGCCTGACAAGGCCATTGTACGTGAGGATTTGGCAGACACAGTCCCATTGGCACACGATGATCTAGGCTGCCCCATCAGAAGAGACAGACTTTACCGCCAAGACAGTGTTGGTGCTACCGCCAAACCAATCTCTGAAATGGTTTCACCCAGGCTCTTCAGGTCGCCCAAACCTAGCTTTCAGGCCACAGAGAGGCCCTCACCTATAGCCATCCAGGCCAGTATTAAAGAGTCAGCCACGTTGGCTGCAGCTATCAGCATGCAGTGGAAGGAAGAAGTTTCTGCCATGCGGCGGGAGCTCTCTGATCTCAGGAGGGACCTTTGTACTGAACTAAGGGCATTTAACAGTAACTTCAACACCTTCACTAAACATTACAACACCTGGTCCCCTCAGGGTGGCACAGGAACTGCTGAGGCAACTGGAGACCTTGGTGCAACTGGTGTGGGAAGGGGCATGGGCCTAGGGGCTAGGGTGAAGAAGACCCAGGTTCCCACGGTATCTGTTGGGACTCAGGCCAGGAGCAAGGCCCTGATCAGACAAAGCACGGCTGATGCAGCTGTCATGTGTCCAGAGGAGACAGATGACCAAGAGAAGGACAGAGGGGCCCGCAGACGACTTCCCAAACAGATGTCTATGGACCCAAGCATTCTATCACGGCCACACTCGCTGTATGTGGAAAGTGCCATACCCATTTCTCTAGATCCATTACCTATAAAAGTAGCAAAGGTCCAACCAAAACCAGAGCCACAACCCACACCTGTAACCTTACAAACTGTGCATTCATCAGAGCCACTAGACCAGACCATTGTGAGCCCAGATCTAGTTGCTTCAAGACCAGTCACTGCAGTTTCACAGTTGGAAGAACTTCCCTCTAAAAGCCCATTCATTACAGAGCCAACAGAACAAAGCACTGCATGTTTTTCACAGACGGTCTCTACAGACTCAGCAAATCAACATCATTCAGGTACCAAAACATTTGAAGTTGGAGATTTGAATCTCAAAACACACCCCAAAATAGAACCACTGGGTAAAGAGAATAAATTCCTGCCCTATCCACTTCCTGTTGTTACCGTATCCCCACCAGAGGACTATGATTATGAAAAAGATCCATTGGATTCTGAATCTGAAGATCTCATTGTGGTGGAGCCAGAAACAATCCCCCATGACCCAGTACCGATGTGTTCTCAAATTTCTCAACGAGGCACAAACCCAATGTACACGCCCAGAGTCTTTTTAACAGAATCAGTCGATACAGATCCATTTATTCCTGGTCTATATGATGCAGTAACACTCGATATGTTTACCATTACTCCAGTTGATTTAGGGCCCAGCAACCAATGTCCATCTATTGTAGTGTCAGAGTACCTGGACCCCACGTCATCCTTGGATTCACCTGACTCCTTGCCAGACCCAGTATTCTCAGAAACACCATATCAGTTAGACTTAAGTCCTAGTGGGGCCCGGTCGGAACCTCAACCTGAACCTGTTGACTCAGAGTCTCCAGAGCCAGAGTGGCCACCCCTTCCAGAACCACAGGAAACAGCTGCCCTGTTTCACGCAGAACTGGTCCATTTTGACATGGTTATGCTGACCTCACTAGATCAAGATGATCTGGACTCGGTCTTCATGGACCCAGAACCAGAACCCATGGACTTCACCAGTGAATCACCATTCGATTCAGTTGATTTGGACCCACCCTTACTCCAACCAGATTCCACCCAATCACCACAACCCACTGATGATATAACCACAATGTGTCCAGTAGATTGGATAGAATCTGAATGTTTGGACGCTATGGAGAGCTGCATGGCTGTAACACCACCAAAGCTACCTGCTGTGTTCTATGAAAATCCAGTTCCACCTATTATCGTAACAATATCCCCACCTAGTCCAGTATCTACTGAGCCAGATAGTTGTCTAGCGGCGGATTCCTTGAATGTGGAACCAGACCCTCTGGACCAGTCGGATCCTCCAACATCCGACACAGATCCATCTCTACCTGTACTTGTAAACATATCAGCGCCATTGGATCTGACTACCATGGATTCAAATGGTGGCGCAGAACCTCAGAATACAGGTATTACAGAGGGCAAAGGTGTTGAACAGGAAGAGGCAGCCCCTGAGAGCCCAAAACAATTATCGTGGGACCAGGATTTTCTGTGGGGCAGATGGCAGAAGAGAAACCAAGAACCAACCACTCTAAAAAGGAGTGCTAGCGTGGAGCTATGGAGTGGGAGATATGAGTACAACAGTGCAGAGATCACATACATTTCCTTGACACTGTGAGCTTTTACTTTAGCTCATTCTCAGCAGACAAATGTAGCTATAGAGGATTATAAACATATTATGCTTGAACCTGCTTGGGCAGAGAAACTTATATTAAAGTGTCTTTGAAATCACAGGAAGTTGATAGACCAAAATCCATGTACACAACCGTGCAATACTTCCAAGAAGAGGAAGTAAAATACTGTGTCAGTAGCATCAACAACAATTTCAATGGAATGCCACGTTGTACTCCAATACTATACGATTGTAATGAATCCTGTCGAATGTACGTTATTCTAAGCGTATTACATATATAACAACTTAACCTTTTGAAGCAACCGGAAGCAGTTGTCAACAACAACTTACTTACCAGAAATTACTGACAGTTCTCTCCAAGTACATCCTACAGGTTCAATAAGTGTACTTGTTCAATCAATATATGTCGCAGGACACAATTCCCCAAACACTCTGTTGTGTGCGACAAAGTATTGAACGAAAATCCCAGTGTTTTGGACTGTTGACATCTTTGCTGTGACTGTGAAAGTTTATTTTTCAGATATGTGATGAGTACTGTGCTGATTGCTGAATGCCACTCTGCAATGGAGTAAATGTAAATCTTGGCAGTTATCATATAACTATAAATTCCAAGGACTTGCTATTTCAAGTGAGCTGTTGGAACCATTTTGCCCAACACTAAAAGAAAAGCAGCGTTGCCGAATTTGATTTTCATGTGTATGTAAATATAGAGCAGACAAAATCACAGATAGTACATGCATAAGCATAGACATGCTCATGCACTTTAAGCTTGATCATGCTGTTCTCGTCACATAGCCTGTACAGTTGTGAACTTCTAATAGAACCTGAAAACCCTAAATTTAATGGTTACTGGAACTGGTGTTGTGTTTTTGCTATACAAAATAAATGAATGCCCTGCTCAGGAATCAAAGACTGAGAATTTACTGTGGAACAGCAGATACTCCAGTATTATGAAATGTTGAATTGTGTTTTTATTGAAATGAATGTGTAAATCAAAGACTGTAAATTATTTTATTATTGTAATTATTTATTGACCATTTCATGGTATTTACATGTATCGTTGAATGCTGAAAGTTTTCATGTAAAAATGTGGTAATTGTTTTTAATTCATCATTGTTATTTTCAAGAGCCTACTCAGTTTTAACGTTTCAAAATGCCAATTCAGCTGCTAGCAATGTACACGAAAAAAGGAAAAAGCAAATCAGTATTATACAGTATCTTTGCTTTTTCAAGACAGGGTTTTGTGTGAAACGTCCCAGTGAACTCCGCACTCTAATAAAGTGCAGTCTAGAACAAATAGACTCATAGGTCGCCACAACATCATTGTTTTGAACGGAAACGTCACTGTTATGAGCGGATGTGTTCATCTCATATCGAGTCTGTGTAGTTCAATACTGATAAATTGTCCCAATTTGACAAGGTCTTTGCAGAGGGAAATTCTAGAGTTTAAATCGTAATTTTGTCTGTATTTTTCTCTTCAGGAATACATATCTTGCTCTATCTTTCTTCCTGGTAGCATTTCGTTCTGAAAATAGTACTGTTATGTAGCCTATATTGCCATTATATTATGCAATAACGTACAATTCAAAATAAGTAACTGCACCAAACCTCTTTCAGTACTTTGAAAGTTGTTGCTGTATAAAATTTCTCTAACATTCAGATCCCTTTTTTCTTCATTAGACCACACTGCTTTGCATGTCACTGTTTGTAACACTTTTCAGAACAAACGAGAGCTCATGTTATTTGATGTAAAATTCCCTAAAGAGATGCAGAGATGCAGGGCTTACAACACTGCTTAGGATCTCACATGGTCTGTTATCGCAATAGAACTTTCACAGATTAGTCTAGTACTGTACACTGTGCAGTGCATTGGGTTCATTTTCAGAGCCCACATCCAGATAAGCCATCCATGTCAATGCTAGCACCTTAAATTCCCAATCTATTATTTTGAATTTGTTAATCATTTTTAATTTTCATGTATAAAGCCAAGCTGTCCTAACAGACACACTTGTTAAGTTTTCAGTGTTTGTATTGAAGGAAAGTTTACTAATAAGTTAGAAATATGTTTGCCAAGTTGGCCTGGCTTATTTTGAACAAACAATAGCCTGCCGAAATGATTTTGATTGCTGTCTTTTTATAAATTACATTAAGTTAGTTTAGTCCCAGCTAAAGCTTCACAAAGGTCTCCCATAAATTAAAGGGGTTCTAAAGAGTTATCATTTAAATACACATCCCCAACCCCCAGTGCTTTAGATATTAAAAACAGTTTGTTTATTATACGCATAACATTTACGCATAACACTTACGTCTGTAACATTATAAAAGAACACATCATTAAGCAAAAGTGCATTGCCTGTAGTATGTATGCAAATACGGTGCAGAATACATCTGACTGTTCCATCTGACTGTACATCTGAAGTCGATGCAAATGTTTGTAAGCAGGAAATGTTGGGGCAAATATGCCCCCCTTTTCAATGTCACTCGCTCAATTGTTTTCAGGGATCCAGTTTCACCTCCCCTCCACCAGCAGCATTGATCAGACCTTCCAGCAACCCCAAGGTAAACCTGCTATTAGCAACTAGCTTTCCCAAATGAGCCAATGACTTCTCTGTTAGTACAATAAAATAGCTAAATGCAGGCGCCCTGAATTGCATGACTGAAAAATTATTTATTATATTTATAAAATAAAATAAAACAATACATTTTTCCGAATTGAAGCTTTGCTATAACCACAGCTACCTGGAGCAAACATGCACTTTTTGCTGCCAAGGTGTATATATATATATATATATATATATATATATATATATATACATACTATTAGTGTATATTTTAACATCCTTTTTTTAAATGCTATATACTGAATATTTTCATGTACATTCGGATATATTTGTACCTTACTGGATATTGTTATCCATCCATCCATCCATTAGCTATACCGCTTATCCTATGCAGGGTCGCGGGGGGGCTGGAGCCTATCCCAGCCGACACAGGGCGAGAGGCGGGGTACACCCTGGACAGGTCGCCA
>JAVQIZ010192691.1:0-10171 GCA_036023535.2 Galaxias brevipinnis | reverse complement strand
AACGTTATATTTGTGTTGATTTAAACAGTTTCAAAACGGTACACAGCGCGGTTTTATTCACCGCTGCGTGATTACAGCTGCCGTCGGTTATATTGCAGCTGTTGGGTTTGACCTGTCTACTTGAAGCATGAAGCAGTCACGTAAGGGTGAACTACTAATTTATGTTTCCTGATCTCTCGTGCCTATGCAGCTATCACGTGTGACCAGTGAAGGAACGACTCAGACCAGAAGATCCAGTTCAGGGGTGAACTACTCTTTTCTCTTTCCTATACTGAGCCTATGCGGCTGTCACTTGAAAAGTGAACGGACGACTCAGACCCAGTCGAGGTGTGGACTACTCAAGTCTGTTTCCTGTCCTGTCTTTCGAGTCTTTCGTTCACTTTTTACGTTAGCATGACTCTGCTTGGCTTAGCGGGTGTGATACTTATTTATTTGTATTTAACATATTTTATTTAGCATAGTGTGTAAGGGTGTGCATACAGCATGTTATTGTTAAGTGCTAACTGTTAACAAGGACAACCTGATAATAAATAAATAGGCTACATCTTAAAGTTACAGCAATGTTACATCAATATCACGATTTTTTTGGCTAAATACAATACATCACATTTCAGTAAGGTAGTATATTACAACTGCTTTTAGGGGACTTAATTATCAAAGTGAGTCAATCATAACTATGGCGTAATTGTAACTATAATGGCGACTAAACATTGCTCTATTCTATGCCGAGCCTATCTATCACGTGAAAATTGAACGAACGACTCAGACCCGAAGATCCAGTCGAGGGGTGAACTACTCTTTTCTCTTTCCTATACTGAGTCTATGGGGCTGTCACGTGAAAATTGAACGAACGACTCAGTCGAGGGGTGAATTATTCATTTCTGTTTCCTATTCTAAGCCTATGCTGACCAAAATGAACACATCACTCTCTAAGAGAGAAATATTTTGAAGCCATTTTGGTGTGTTTTGAACTGGAAATCTGTGAAGGATAGCTTTGCAGAACTGTGATTTGAAAAACGTAATTACTCTGGGTTATAATTTCTCCGGGAGACATGAAAATAAGGCACAAATAAAAAAATAGTGAACCATCCCAGTATGAAGACAACACCATGGTGGTCCTGTTTGAAATATAGACTTTTCATGCCTCCTTTTTAAATCTTTATAAACATGCAGCTTGCCAATCTTTGTGTAAACCAGTTCAATGCTTTAAGAGGATATATTGTTTGACTGTTTCGCAAAATCCAAAACAGCAGAAAATACATTATGAAGTCTGAAGTCTGCATGAAGGAGGTGGAGAATAGCAACTTGTTACAATTTAAAAATAACCAATAAATATTTAAATGGGTGGAGCTTCAAAGACAAACCAAAATGTGTACTACCCGGTACAAAAATAGCCATGCACAAACGAGGAAGAGGGTGGAAGCTTCTGCTAGATTTCAGACAGGTTAATGCTATGTACTGGCAAGAAGCTTCCAAATAAGTAGCAAATCCAATCATGGCAAACTGAGTTGTATTCACATTTATTTAATGATTAAGACTAATTAGTTTGTCTGACTCAAACAGGTGTGTAGACACTAGAGACTGGAACACAAGAGAATGAAGGGGAGAAGACACTGACCAAGAGCAATATGTCCTCCCTTAATGGAAAAATATGCTCCAGGAAGTAGACTGTTCTGGAAGCAAGGAACTGCTCCCTGACTGTAGGAGGGGCTCCCTGCAGGCTCCTCATTCAGCTTCAGGTCTTTCATACAACCCACAAAACCAGAAGAATCTGCTGCCACCTAGGACCCAACACACAGCAAACATCAGTACCGATTAATGCAAACATCAGTACCAATTAATGCAAGCATTATATTTGTTGCTTCGGCTTGTAAGAGATCGATCAAATCAAACAGTTTGGACCCAATAAAATTGTGAAAACAAACACACACTTAACGACTAATATACCTTGAGTGTGGGGGGCACTCCTCCGATGTAAAGAGGGACACTTAGTTGACTCCTCTGCCCCCATTTTACTCTCTTGGTCTGGACATTGATGCCATCAATAATCAAACTTGCCTTCTCTCCCTCCAGCTTTATAAACACCTAGCCAGACACATTAATACACACACACAGGTATTTAACATATAATTGGAAAGTATTATTATTATTATTTTATTATTTATATGGACGTAACCGACTGAGTCTCTTTTCCAGCAGTGCCCTGTTTAAAGCATAATATTGCAAGCAATGCCTTCAAAAAAGAGAATGTTTTTCTCTCGTATCACTAAGAGAAGACCACCCTACTTTCTTATATAGTATACAATGATTAGTTCTGAAACTATCCACAGTTACAGACCCTGTTGTGTGACCTCACCGAGTGCCAAAGATTGTCGTTGTACTTTGTGCGGCTGCGTAGGCCAACCTTTCTCTTTCCTCCTTTCAAAAGGAGAAGCAAGTGGCCCTCAGATATGGACAGTGACATCATTGCATCGTCACGCTCACCAGATGCAAACAACACCAGGCCGTCAGAAGAATTTACACGCAGAGACATTGAGATGTGAGGACTGCAGAGTGAAAAAGAGGTTGTTACTTTGAACCAGATTGAAGTGATGTACAAAAGCATGCTTTGCTGAAGCCTTGTGTCTGTGAGATGTGTGTGTGAGAGAATTACGTGGTTCTGAAGGTCTGGGAAGATCTCTCATAAATCTGGTAGCTATGTGTGGAGCCGCTGTAATGAGTGGCCCTTGGCTCCTGAGTTGACAACTCTCCCTGGCAGGAATCTCTAGCACTGCGGCTCCGTACGCCTGATCCTCCTTGGGACTTCTTGTGCGTACCCTAGGGACAGCAAAGGAGGAATGAGGGGAGAGGCAGACGGTAAAATAGAGCGGTGGTATTTAGGCTTTTGCAGTTGAGTGTGATAAAAAGTTGTTCAGTTAGTAGGAGAAAGACAGTGAGCGCAAGGGTATTTAAGTTATTTTGTAACCATCAGGTTGTTTATTTGTGTGTGTGTGTGTGAGTGAGTGAGTGAGTAACCACATACAGTGAGTGAGTGAGTGAGTAACCACATACAGTGAGTGAGTGAGTGTGTGTGTGTGTGTGTGTGGTTACTTTGGGGCTCCTGTTCTTTTGTGGTGTGGCCAGTATCTGCTGTGGTTTCTTTGCCGCAGGACATTTCAGAGGAACATTAATGTTCTCTTTGACTTTCACAAGGTTCAAAACCATCTGGGGACTCTGGTCACTGTACAACACATAGACATTGCCACAGGTTAGAACAAATAGTGTCTTTACTCCAGAATCTATCTCTCACTCTATCTTATTTATTTTCTTCACCTCTTAATGAACAGGTTGCTTATGCAGCCAGTAAGGTTGACGAGAGCACCTCCATTAGGCATGCCCCCTAGGTAAACACCACCAGTGGGAAGGCTGGCCCGATTGCTCGGCGCATGGCTACCCTCAACACTCTTTTCCAGAACATCGTCCATGTAGAGCCGCAAACTAAAAATACATGGCAACCCCATATATTTACATCACACTGTAATACGGTTCAGCAACACTATGTCACATTTATTAATCACAAACTCCAGTCAATAAATATAAAGACTATTTTGAAGCACAATTCCACATCAAATGAAAGGGAAGTGTGTGTGTGTGTGTGTGTGTGTGTGTATTCAGACCCGTTGGTGTTGCTATAGAGAGCTATGTAGTGGCTGTTGTCGTCATTGTATGTCTTCTGAGACCGGATCTCATTGTTACCAGCCTTCACCACAACATGGCCCTTGTCTAGGAACACCAGCAACACTCCATCCTGGCCAGGGGTGAACAACACAATTAGTTGTTAGCGTTTGTAGGCTTGTATTAAAATAAGTTATGTGGCGTGGTAATGTAATGGTGTTTCATGGACAATCATTTTGAAAGTACAAAACTATCGGCTAAATCTGGTTAATTCACTGTATACTACAATGCCCATAGCTCATTGCTTGAACCAAATCCACAATTGGACGTTAATCTACAATGGCTGGACGATACACCTGGTTGTGGCGAAAACAAGGGGGCCAAATCGCAAGGAGTCGATTTTTACCATTTACCAAAGGATTTAGACCAAAGCAAGTCGTGGTTAACCACTATTGAGAACACTGTTTATGGTGTTGACACTGCATAAATACCCAAACATTTGAGTGCATCCAACAATTAGAGTGATGTACAACAAAAGGTGGCTGGGAACCAACTAAGGCCCTCTAACTGGCTGGAAACTGCTGTAGTTTTAAAAATTATTGTGTGACACTGCTGTTTGTGAAATGCTAAATGACAATACTATGTGTAAAATACAGCATTGGTATATGATGAAAACCATATAAAAATTCTTAAATTGGTGAAATATCCTTTCATGCGTTATCACGTTATATTTGATAACCCTAGTTTTAAACAGTCCCTGATTAATGTGAAGGTCTTTTGTTGCCACCTTGCCCCCTACATATAAGGTAGGTGAATATGCCTGAAAGGTATCATGGCTCATAAGCATAAACCTCGTAAATCACCTGATAGGTTGCCTGTCGTATCCTTTAGAAAATAGACCAATATCAAGTTTTATTCTAAGAGGGATCATAAATCCAGATGTGAATCCAGAGGTGAATTAACAAAAAGTGAATTTAAAACGTAGTTTAATGTAGGCGTGCATGAAAGGTTTTATTGTTTTTAAATTATACATTTCTTTACCCTGAAAATACTAATTGATCTATGGTATTTGAAAGAGATTTTGACAAAACAAAGTTGTAGGCCTACAATTTAGAATACAAAATATACGGCAGTATTTGATAAACTGATTAAAAATAGGCCAGTGTTGGATAAGCCAAGCTCATCGTTATGGTGATTCTCCTAGTTTATAAGCCAGACATTTATACAGTAACACACTATAGGAACTTCTCTGTTGATGGTTGTGTAGAACAAAAAAAGCCTTGTAAAAGGTAAATTATATGTCTTATGCTGGTACTAGTAAAAGTAGGATGCAGCTACTTGTAAAGGCTGAAAGTAGCGGAGACTAACTAAAGTAGGCAAACTGGTAGGCATGCATGGAACTAAGTATGTGATCATGCAGGCTGTCAGGATTTGACAGGTCTGTCTTTCATGTCCAGGCACTAGCACATACGCAGGCTGAACAGAAGTAAATCAAAAATAATTAATATGTTATCCTTGTACATTAAACTGTTTATTTGTGTGGTTGTCTGTATGTCCATACTTGTGCTTGGTGATAAAGCATAAGTCCATTTTGCTTGCGAGTCCTAAAGCCAAAACCACTATAGAAGTTATTCCTGAGACTAGGGATGTTTGCTGGCAGTAAGTACAGATGGCCTTCACCCGAGAAGTGAGCCTCACGTGCCACCTGCAGGACACAGTAAATTAACATAAGTTAGCTGTTATGGTAGTATTTTGTATTAACAATGTGTCTAGGTTTCCATGTTTGTGTTCTCACCAACAAGTCATTGGCACAGCCATAGCTGACTCCTGAGCTCGTCATTCTCTTTAGGTCAATGTAAGAATTCATGGCCTTGACATTCCTGAAGCAACCTTTCAGGGAACCCTGCAAGGGGAAAAGCGCTTTCAGACTTTGCGCGCACACACACACACACACACACACACACACCATAATATTTAATGTGATGTAGCATAAAAAGTGTAGCTTATTTTAATGAATAACATTGATATTTGGCATTGAGAAAACAGAAAGAAGCAACTATGTGTATCTCCTACTCGGCAGGCATCTTGTTCTGGGGCACCCCTCCAAGGTAGTAGCTGTCAATGAACAGTGGGATCTTCTCATTGAACTGGTAGTTGTAAAGGTTATTGCGATTGTTCCTTACTACCACACGGTCCATTGACGAACGCAGGATAATTATCTCCAGCTTAACAGGGAGAAAAAATTTAGTATTAAAACTGGTTGAGGAAAAAGTATTCAGTGTTGTAAAGTAATTATATACCGTAACTTACAGCTTTTGGGTCTGCGTCACTAATGCGGAGATCAGGGTATGTGGAGACTTTAGGGTCCAGCTCCTGCAACGTGCCATTGAAGTTATAAAAGACCTTCAAAAGACCTTGCTGCACAGCCAAGCAAAGGAAATGATCCTGTAGAGGATGACACAACAATGACTGGTTAAAGACTGTTGACGATACTTAAAACGTCTATTATTTGAGTATTCTGTAGATTTTGAGAACAAAGAATGTTTTGCTTGTATTGGTCTGATTTACAATAGTTAAAACTTTCTAACCTCGTAATCAGAATGAAGTGCTTGGTCTTATATGTTGATACAATTGATCAATAAGAAGGGTCAACACATTTAAGTATGCATTTAACAAGTATTAAGCAAAGTCTGACCTGGCTGTGGAGCAAAATAAGGATGCCATTATGGGAGAGGAGTTTGACTTCTTGTTCAAAACGTTGCATCTTGGCTGCCTCCTCTTTGAAAGTGATCTCAGCATACCCTGTACCGTCAAAGTATGCACCATCATTTACCCACTGCTGGGTTAGTACTGGCTTGGCTCTGCAGACAGTAAAATATTATTTGTTTTGGGATACCATGTTTTGTGTGAAATGTGCAGTATTGTCCGTGTGACCACCTATATATACATTGCGTGTGTGTGTGTGTGTGTGTGTGTATGTCTGACCTCCCACAAGGCTTCTCATCGCTTGTATTGAGATGGAAGAGGTTTTCAAAGTTGTAGAGACTGAGCACCTCTTCATTTAGCGTTTCTAGCTCTATGCAGCCCTTGAAGTTGGGAAGGGCTAGCACAGAGGGGGGCTGCAAGTGGGAATGTAGACATTTACAATGAGAATTAAATGTATACTAGAGTGCTTTGGAATCTTAATCAATACACCATCAGCTGTCTCACCGCAAAGTTGCTGGGGTAGCCTCCTACATAGAAAACAGTCTCATCACTCTGCAAGTTTAGAAGTCCTTTGTCTCCTCCAGCCTCAACATTTGCCTTGGTCACCCTTCTCTCACTGGTCTCCGATGACATGGCCATCTGGCCATACTGCAGGATCCTGCACACAGAAATTAGGTTGCTGTTTAATAGAATAATATGTAATTAAGCATTATGTAAAATTGTGTTTGGGATTTTGAGTATACCTTTCCAGCATCACATTGTTGAATTTTCCATCTGCCAGGACATCTTCCTGCATCTGAACGATTGCTGTGTCTCCACCCACATTGAAGAACCAGCGCAGTCTACGCCCCTCCAGAGCCATACCCAGGAATTCCTGACTAGACTGCAAGTACCATAGTTGAAGAATTCTATAAAAGGATTTACCCAGTGGTTCCCAAACTGTAGGGTTGCAAGGGGGGCGCATTTATTTATTCTATTTTATTTACTATCAATATACAAGGGAAACACAGAAACAAAAATATATCAGTTGATAAACGTGTTTCAGGATACCACCGTACTGATAATCAAAAACAAAAGCTGGCGATTTGTTGAGAGATTGGCACCAGAACAAGACAAGAAAAGGCATTGTGAAATGGATAGGTTTTTAACAGTAAAAAGAAAAGTAGACGAGTTTTCACACACAACCCAGTGCGAATATAGAAAATATGACGAGGCATATCTCACTCAGGGGTTCACTGCTATTATCGTGGGAGAGGAAGAGAAACCCATGTCTCTTGTGTCTAAAATCTCTGGCAGCGGACAGCATGAAACCCAACGAATTAATAAGACACATTGAGACATAGCGTACCAATTTTATGAATAAGCCACTTGATTTTTTTAAAAGCAGAACATGACAGCTTTCGTGGGCAGCAAACTCGTTTTGGCAAAGCCACATCTGTAACAGTAAAAGCGCAATTGGCCCCTTACAAAGTCGCTAATCATATTGCACAATGCAAAAAAACACACACGATTGCTGAAGAGTTAGGTAATACTTAATACCTACTGTAATACTTTCCGCTGCAATGCTTTAGACATGGTGTCAACTATGTTCGATGATGGAAGTGCCACAAAATAATAGGCTATCCTGCTATCCAATACACAATTTCAAGACGTATAAGCGACATTTCAAATGATTTGGAAAAACGGAAACGGGGTGGGCTACAGGTGCTCTTCAAGAGAGTGGCACCGAATGTGCAATGGACGTACTGCATTTTATATAATACAAAATATATACATCGAGAAGCCCTTGCACCAAGACAGTTGAATCCCGAGCGAAATTAAGTTTTGTCTGACGTCATTATCGCAGTCAACTACATCATAGCATTATTTTTAATAAAAAGTTTGACTTCACTTTAATTTTCCACTATTGAACATAATTAATTGCCAACATTTTGACACAAAAAGCTTGGGAACCACTGGATTAACCCATAACACCTTAACAATGAGGGATTACAAACACATAGCGGATAATAGATGCATTTGTTTGTTAATCAGACTACCAAAGAATTCCAATAAATGAGACATCTATAGTACAGCAAAAAACAAGTGGAATGTTGTGACCCTTACATTCTTGTTGCCGAGGTAGAAGACAAACTGTTTGGTGGAGTCATCCTGGCGACGGGTGCGTGCTGCCTCGGGAAGTGTGATGTAGAACTTGAGGGAAGTATATGCTGCCAGGTCAGCAAGGTTACGAGGAGTACGCACCTGGACACCCGCTGTGCCATTAAACTTTACTGGGACACTCACCTAAGTAAAGGGCGATAAGAAAGGAATGAGGTGTAGGAGCGATGTGAACAACTTCATACTGTATTTGTCCATTTACAGAACTGAGGCAATTTTTTTGACAGAAAGAAAAACAAAGCCTAGAACATATTTAATTTGACGATTATAAAAATCTTCTTTAAAATCATGTTATCAATGAAATTCTGAGCACTGAACCTTGTTAGCAGCCTTGCGTGCCTCTTCTATTAGTTTTCTGATGCGGATTATGTTTTCCGAGATGTTGGGCATCAGGGCAGACTGGTTCTGGAGATTATCCAGCTTCTTTATCAGAACAGGTAATGCATCGCCCAGCATACTCACTGTAGTGCATGTGGGGGGGGGGTCATTATTGTAGCAAAGCTATTTACAAATGCGAGTGGAGAGTTGTGTATCTGTATCTCAATCCATGCTTGAGTAATCAGATTGACAAATGGGTATTGAGACTTGTGAATGTATACAGGGATCTGCAAATGTGTGTTCCGAACTGGTGTGGGCGTACTCAGGTTTGTAAGTGTGTATAAAAAATATCCGTCTGTATTCAGATTTGCAAGTGTATTTAGCTTTGTATATGTAGACCAATCTGTTAATACGTACAACATGGCAAAAACGTCTGAAGTGTTTTGCTGCAAGAGCTGGAAATACATACAACCATAAGTTACAACTCACGAGGGCCTCTATTGGAGGTGTTTTTACATGTGACTTTTGCTACACTTCTGGTGAGAGCAGATTTGTCATTGGGGTTTTCATGTGGGCACCCTCTACCCCGGATGTTTCGTTAATTTGACCCCACGACACCTGCACAGGCTTAACGATAAGCAATGATGTCTCAGAGCCACCCCCCTCTAAATCCGCTCTCGGCATGAACAAATGTTTTTAAAAAAATTATAAATAAATAAATATAAACTTGTTTATTAAGCTGAGAGATATCCCTATACCAATCTTTATTACCTAATCCTGCAGGCGGTTTCTGCCAACTCTGTAGGGATACTTTCCACCTGAAAAGAAGATCATCTTTCCCTACTCTGTTCCTGCAGGCTTGATAAATTATGCTCTGCAGGAAAGACTTACCTTTTATACCTTTGTTCTGAAATTAAACCACTTTTTATGGTTTTTCAACAAGATGTTCTTTACTTTCTTTACTTTTCAGCCACAGCCACTGGCACCTTCTCTCTGTTATATCTGACACAGCTTTTATGGACTGCCGCAATTCTTTGCCACAGATCCCTAACTCGTTCAGTAGTTTGGTTTGGAGACCTAGGCTATTTTATTTCCGTTTTTGATATCTTTAAATTTTAACCAACATTGCAGTCATTTCTGATAGTGCACCAATAAAACACATATCCCAGATTCAGTACCGTTGGGGATAATAGAATGTGACACCCAAACAAATTTTTTTGACTGTAGAATATGACACAATAACCCTAATAAAACAAAAAAACAAAAAACGGCCATTGAATTTCATCAGTTTTATTAGCAAAACACATCAAAAAGGCATGAAAGTAAAGTGTAA
>JAVQIZ010192685.1:0-19225 GCA_036023535.2 Galaxias brevipinnis | reverse complement strand
GGTCCCACAGGAGCAGCCATCCCACCAGGTTCCCAGTGGCAGGCTGGTTTTGCAGCTGTTCTGGCACGGCCAAGGTCAGGCTGAGGCGTGTGTGCGAGTATCTTTTGTGGGCCTGTGAGTGTCCGTCTGAAGAAAACACATTGATTTACCTTTGGAAAGTTTTCTATTTTAGCTGCAAAAAATAAGACACGAACGAACAGCCAACATGGCCAAAGTCAAATTTAGCAACTAACAGTAGCGCCAATTGGAAAGACTCCCACTTCCCTAGGTTTCAAGGAAGCGATATTGTAAGATATTTATTTGTGTCTTACACAACAAGCTTGAATGGAAAGCTGAGTCAACAAATTTAAAGAGGAAATACTGGTTTTTGCCTTGACATAAGAAAATACTCCAACCAGTAGGCCATTGCGTTTTCTGACTGGACAATTAATTTGTACTGACCACCGTACAAGTAGAGCTCTCTAGGCTTCACACTTCAGAGGATGATTTCAGCCTTCTAGCCCAGTTGGCTCTCTTGGGGATGTTGACGCCTGTCATTGCACCCAGGGATATTCTGCAACTTTATTATCAACTCACAGAGGTCCATTCCGGCTCATGTCCTTAGCGGTGAGGGTTAAAGTCTCAGCGTGCCATTTGAGCTCAATTTACATACTAAGCAAAACATGCTTGCTTCCAACACTTTCCATTTCCGTATCACTTTCCGTATCATTTCACCAAATCTTAAAGCAAAGTAAATAGATTTGCTTTTAAATGAGTCCCATAAAGCTAAATTTGAGTTATACTCTTTACACCAAATGTGTTAATTACTGTTAACACTGGATTACATAGGACACCTGAATAGCACATAATCTACATAATCTATTATTAAAGAACCTCTCTTTTAGTGTGGGAAATGTATGCTTGACTACAAAGTGGTGAGAGGGGTTTTTGGTTGTAGAAACAGTAATCAAGACAAACCATCGTTTGAATGATTTAAATAGCATTGTTTTGAATCAACAGGTTAGGTTTACAGGAAACTGTTCTTGTGGATGAGACCTGGAGATAGTAGGGACAGACGTTTTCCCTGAGATGTGACCGTGTTTAGTAACCAGACCTGACGTTTTCACATGTGTCCTCTGTGATCTCATACGCCTTTGGGACACATGGCAAACAGATCCCTTTAGTCTGTTTAAAGAAACTAAAGATATGCTCATATACACAACAACCACATGCCTTACTTAAAGTGTACTTTAGGCTGTCAATATTTGAATGATGCAATGGCACATTGTAATGAACTAGATTAACACAGAGGCCTATTATTTGCATATAGTCATATTACCACACTCTCTTGGCTACCTCCACGATAACAGGTTTCTGTTCATGACATTCCTCACGTTGGCAACTCTCTGACATCACAATCAGATTTATAGGTAGTGAGTCTGTGACTCGCAAGGTCACAGCTTGCCCCAGTCCTGCACATGAATTTGCAACTCTGAAGGGGGAGCGAGTGTGATAGATACAGTCTCAGTGACCTGTGATTATGTCCATACAGCGGTCTACCTGGCCACACACATACTGCACTAACAACATTGTCTTGTGTCTAATTGCTCTATTTTAACCAAGGATACATTATACTGAAAAAACAGCTAGAAGTATAGAACTCTTTATGTAGCGAGGCCCAAGGCGTGTCTAATTGTGAATAGTTAGTTCATTCCATTTGTTCTTCTGTATAAATAAATGAGAAGGAGTGCATTCCTGAGCTGGCTGATTGTGTATTCAGTAGCCTCACACGCTGCAGTGCAGTGCATGTGTCCTTGGCTTGAAGGAAGCGTGTGAGTCAGCACACACACAGAGCACTACTGTGCTACCTTTACCTTTCTTACTCTTTCTCTCTCTTTATCTTTCCCTTTCGCTCTTTCGCTTTCCTATTACGTTTCTTTCTCTTTATCTCTCTCTCTCTTTTCCCAGTTCTCTCGTTCTTTTCTGGTGTCTCTGTAGTATCCTGTAACCTCTCACTCAGGATTGACTTAATTGGTCTCTTCCTCATTCTCATGTTTTACTTTCTCTCTCTCTCTCTCTCTCTCTCTCTCTCTCTCTCATTTAAGCTCCAATGAATCCGGAGGAATGTGAATTCTGAAATATGTGACCTGGCTGTTCGTGCGAGGCCTCATCCCTGTGTATTCAAACACAACACCAACCGCCACGTTACTCATCCCCACACACTCATCCTGCTCACCCATCTGTGGGTTAGCAGTTAAAGACACACTGCGCCGGGGTTCAGTTTCCTCTGCACCTGGCCTCATTTGCATGATTGGGATTCTGAATTATTCAATTTAGAAGAGCATAGGGATATTGAGAAATATATTCAGGATATAGTGAATTCAATATACTTTCAAGTATTATGATAAAAGTAGAGTGTGTTTGAATATACCTTTTAAATATATGATTTCTGCCTGAGCTGAGCAATTTTAAAGAGATTAATTCTGAGTAAAGAAATCAAATGAAGTGCAGCCTTTCAGGACCATCTTAGGTCAGTGTTATTGACTAGCTTTACTCTGTTTTGGATAACAACATTGCATAATATGGGGCCAATAAGGTCAAAGTAACGCTTTGATGCTGACAAAGTAATTGTTTGAGCCATAACACTGTTTGAAATGCAAAACTAAAGACAAATAGTTATCAAATAAACAGGGCTATCATCTCTTCAAGTAAAATCAACATCTTAGCTGCGCTTTAAAGAGCAGAACCTTGAGGCCAGACAACATATCATAAAGTAAGCATACAGTCACTATCCGCAAAAATAAGTCCAAAACACATTTTATTACTATCGAGGTGAATGATAAGACTAAAGTCTCGTAGTGTTTTATTTATATTCCTAAAATATATTAAGGTCAATATTATGGCTTGATCTAAAAAATAAGTGTAAAGTCCTTCACCAATGGTGCAACAGAAAAAAAAAACATTATCTTGTGAAAATCATAAAAAAAAAACATGAGGCTTCCACACACCATAGATCACAACAAGTCCTTTTAAAATGTCGTCAGAAGCAACTAGCCACATGATCAAGGCGCCTCTATTTTGGCATGTGCTGTCATAGATTACCAATCGTGAGCACTTAGACTATTTTATCTTGTGCCGCCTTTTTAATTGCTTAGAAGATTCGACTTTGTTGTATTTTTTTAAAGGTTTTTTTAAACTTTAAAACAGAGTTGCTCTCTTTCCATCCAATCTTCAATTCAATTAAATGTCTCTCTCGCTCTCTCTCTCTCTCTCTCTCTCTCTCTCTCTCTCTCTCATCTAATGCTATTTAATTCATTCTGGACAGATTAGATAACACTGGCCCATAAAACTCAAGTAGGGTGAGCTTGAGAGATGGAAAGACAAATATCCCCTGTTCACCTTTTATAGGTACTGGATGATCCATAAACCCAACATGCCTTCTATGTGTAACCACACCGAACAATAACACACTGGCAGGTAAACTCACTCCTCAATTTAACATGCCACCACTGTCTTCATCAGATTGATTGCACTATGGAAGTTATCTTCAAAAAGTCTAATTAGCTTCTTCAAAATTGTGACATCGAAGTAAAACTGACACTGGGTTTTTACAACCATAAACTCAAGTACAAGAACATGTAGGCCTACTACTTGTCTAATCTTGTCAATGGGTAATCAATCATTACATCTCAAAGTATTGAACACCACACATATAACCATCTTATAGGTATACACATAATACAGAAAGAGATAACGCGACCACATAGGATCAGACTCACCAGAGACTAACTAAATATGAAAAGCACACAGAGATGAACTGGCTTGTAGAAAGTTAATTAAGCCAGACTCAAAGCTCTATTTCAACACAATCCATAGCCTCTTCATGGACCAAGTGTGCCTGTGTATGTTGGAGGACTAGCTGTGGGAGAGATAATAACAGTTAAGAAAGTAATTAAATAATTAAATATGAATAGAATAGAGATTAACTGCCCATACACTGTAGTGTGTGGTCCAATTGCATTAATAAAATTCAGCTAGCACAGTACTTATGATAGAGAGTAGCATTAGCAAATCTCTGCACAATATGAACAAACCAAACTAAATTTACCTTCCCAGCACCTCAATGTGATAGAAATAAAACTTATAAGAATTTGGATTTTGCTGGCAGCTAAAAGTGTGTCTTATTTCCATTCAGTTCAGTAGCAGGGGGCCTGTTAGAAAATCCTTTGAAGTGGAACTACTTTGTCGTTGTGCACAGCCCAGTGTGTCCCTGCAACCCAGTTACTTTAGCTGGGGCAAACCCTCAATCCCCTATGGGCTCTGTGAAATCACAAAAGGGACAGCGTGCTGCTTTTGATCTACAGCAAAGTTATGAATAATCCATAGACATGATTATAATCTTCCCTTTTAAAAGATTAGTTTTTTATGATAAGTGCTTTCTGTTTTCAGTATAATTTAATATTACTCTCTCCTCCTGGGTGGTAACACGTGACTCAAGATGATCTCAAAAACAAAAAATAAAGAAAGAACATAGCATAGTGTGATAATCATGGAGGAAGTAACAAGTCAGCTTTAGTCAGGAAAGATACATATTTGACATATCTCATCTACTCTCTCACTGCTTGACACACACACACACACACACACACACACACACACGCACAGAGAGAGAGAGAGATTGAACAAAATTGACACATTGCTAAGTTACTCTTATGTGAATAAAATTTTGAAACTGTAATAAATTGTTGGTGGCCCTTAATTGACTTTTTGCCCTGTTGTCTTTTAGGGGTTTAAATTCTGGTCTACGTTAAAGGCAAACTTTTGTAGTAGTTTTTCCTGAGCAATACTTGTTTTAGACTGAAGTAAATTATTTCATGACAGTACTTCTACTTGAGCAGTCCTTATTCCACTTCTGGCCATATAATACTTGTTAGTATGACACACATATATAATACATTAAGTGTTATGCCACTGCGGAAATACAGTACAAGCATTAAGTTAGAACTAAATTAGATTATGCATGGCACTGCAATAGGGCAATATTTAACTTTCAATGTCGATGTAGCGGTATTGGCCTCAAGATTGACAAGGTAAACAAAGAAGGGAAAACTACAGTTGAGCCATAATCAGTTAATACCAAGTGAAGTGCTTCTCAAAGGCACTGTACTACTGGAATCCCGTTTTATGGGCCAAAGCTTTCGATGACAGATTAAACGGTGCTAATTATACTGTACCATTTTTATTGTTGTTTTCATAATTGGCCCTAAATTAACAAAAAATTATGCATTGTTTCAGTTTGTGTGTGTGTTAAGTGGCCCAGAGACATAAAATTAAAACCTGTTACTTTGAATTTCTGCCTGTGGAGGGTCAAAGAGAGTTGGTGTGGCGTGTGTATGTGAAATAGAGAGGAATCCAAGAGATTGTGATAAAAACAAATCCAGACTGGAGACATACTGTGGGTAAAACAGGAATGGACTTTGTGTTCCTCCCAGAAGGCCAGACACTCTTGTGACTCGGAACCAGCGGGACTGGGAACAACAAGGCACTAATCTTTCATTTCGCAGGGTGGGTTACTTACGGGTGGGCGATCTTAGTCCAACATAAGAGATCTGATAGTAAGAAGGGCTTTTTTAACTTGTCATAATGCAACCCATGTGACAAAAGACCTGCTTTTATGCAATACAATTCACTTGCACTAGTCTCTTTTTATTATGAATTATTATGCATAAAGTAATACAGATATGGCACTCATACAGTAATTCCTTCTGCGTCTTATGCATTGTGGCAATTTTGTTTAATTAGCAAATTGCCAAGAATGTGTGGTGAGAGAGAGGAAGTTTGTGAAAAAATGGTGCGAGAGAGAGGGTGTTCAGTGTATCTATGTGTTTGTCTGTATGTGTGTGAGGGGGTGTTTGTTAAGATCAGGACTGATTCCAGCTGGTCAGAGCCTGTTGGTCCAGCATGCTGGTAGTATATCTCGGTTGAACTAGGATAAGGGACATTTTTTGGACATCACTGTTGTTTACTCATTCACATCTTGAAATGGCTGAACTGGGCTAGTTTACAAATTGTACCAAAGGTATGTTGTTATCTCAAAGAGACAAGTTCTGTTTTTCTTAATGTTTGGACACCTGCAGATTCCTCTGCAATCAAAGTGTTGTGTTTGTTAAATTGTCTGTTCGCTTCTTAGTTTTTAATAATATATACCAAAAAGCCAAAAGTAAAACATATATTATTAAACATTTCTACAATTAAGCAATATGCAGTCATGGTTTATTTAAAATCTGAAGAAGAAAAATATATCATGTCATAACTTTCATTAACAGATGCCATTTGGTTTTACACTTTTAATTGGAATGAGGAAAAAGCTAAACTGGGGATAGATGCAGATGTTAAAGCTGGGGTAAGCCTAAAACACTCTACTATGTAATTATACAGGTGGTGTGATCAGAATTTAGACTGCATTGAATGGATGATTGCTTTACCTTGGAAACGGCAAGACAAATATAATTGGACAATAATTTTTCACTGTACAATTCATTGAACCTTAGTGCTAATCTTGTGCTATATCATATTTGACCTGTTACTAGGCATGTACCATAAATTGACATCCAAAAGGAATAATCTGGAATTCATGTGGTAGAGTGTCAGGCGCCATATTACTGACTTCACGCATGCCATATAATTCTGCAAAGGTGAATCATGTTTTTTAGATGGCAGCTGACAGAGACAGAAGCCCACTGTTTCAATCAACAGCAAGGACATAGGTTTGTCATGGGAGAGCAAGTTTATCGGTGCATCAGCTGCCCCTTATCAGAACACCACGTGTTTAAGATCATGTGCTACCTCTATCTTTATTCTATAGCTTCAGGCAACCAATCTGATTGGTGAATTTCCTGACAAAACACTAAAATCTATTTAACATGAAAACCTAATCTCAGCACTATTGCCATAAAGTAGATGAGAGTGCATCAAATCCTTAATTTTTTTTATGATGAGAGCAATTGGCTGGCAGACAGAAAAAGGCATCAGAATGTTATGTATCGAAATGGCTTGGCATGTGTTTATCCCCAGTAAATATTTAGAATTTCACTCTAAATAGTCATGTCAACGACTGCTGGGACCCCTTTGTGATTTTTTTATGAAAACATGCCAGCGCAGCCAGCGGCACATGCCACGTGCCAGGACCCAGTGCTGCACACCTGAAATATTAATGGTGCTCTTGTCAGCCTACATCTGTGTAGCCTAGCTTAACATGGGGTAGGGTCAGAGGGCCCAGAGACACGGGAGTCCAAACACAGAGACACAAGAGAAACCGTGAAGAATGAATGCAGTGGATATGAATGTATTCAGTGGATGGAAGTTTGACGTATGTTCATAGTACAGACCGCTGGCAGTGGCTCTAGACAGGCATGGGAGGTATATGGCTATGCTCCAGCAGCTGTGGTCAGCACGTTACTGTCTGGCCCACTGGGGCATCGTCGGGCGGAGGACCAAGGGGTCTTCATCTACCTCAATGACAAGTGTCTCGGCTGCTGCAAAAGCAACTCCTGCTTTCTGCTGACTGTGGGGACAAACCTGTATGTTTTCTAAATTTAAAGATTGTCTTTCTCGACAAAAGCAGACATTGTTCAAACACACAAAAGGGTGAAAAGGCGGTAGAAATGTGATGCATGTACTGTTGTTGGTAACTGATACTTAAAAGTCCACAGTGCTTAGTAACAGACCATTTATTCTCGTGACTATGTATTGTAGAGGACAAAATAATCATCCGGTCAGGAATGCCACCTCCCACAAGGGGAGAATAGTTACCGACAACATTCTAGTGGCCAACGCTGCTCATTCCCTTTTGTGGATAGTGTTACTGTTTACAAGCCTGACCCATTTGTTTACTGCCCCCATGGCTTGAGTTGATAGCCTTGTCGCTCTGAACACAAAAGATTAGGTGCTTCTGGCGCTTTGGCTAAATGCTATTGTGCTGTCAGAGATATACAGCGGGAGTCAGAAAAACAAAACACAACTTGGAGCTGGTCAGACAGGCTGACACTAAGCCATATGGGGATTCTGTGGCTAGTAGTCTAGGCCGAGTGATTTTGACCCAGTCACTGATGTAGTATTCAGTTCTCACCAGCCAAGGAATTTGAAGAATATTCAGACAATTACTTCTTTTTGGTAGAGGTCAGGGTTGTAATAGAAGGATCCCTCTGTAAGAATGGCAGTGGTTAGAATATAGGGGTTGATGGAGGAATCTTGTTTTTACATAATAGGTCAGGACCTGTGGTATATTTATTATGCTATTAATGGTAGCTGCAGGACTTTGATTATGGGACACTAAAATAATCCCACCTCATGTCAAGATAAACAATTCAGATTGGCTCTGCGTTGGTGAGTTATCCACCTTGAGAGGTCTACAAACCAGAGACTAGCAGGTCTAGATCTAGAATAATCTAGCTTGATGCAGCTGCCCGCCCCTCCTGCAGGAAGTGGGTTTACTTATCCGCACTGTTCCCTCCTTCGTTTGCAACGTCATGTGGTACAGCTTTTGTTGAAAGCGCGCTGACGCCACTACACTACTTGTCCAGCGTTGAGAAAGGAGAGGCTCGTTCGACGTCAAAAAGGACAGCAAACTGAGTTTACCGGATTGCCCTTTGCAGCCCCCACACCAACCAACTCTGAATTTGCATAAATATGTCTAATATCGTCTGCTGTCAAACGCCCCAGGTAACGTAAAACATTTTTGATCTAACGCTAACTGTTTTGAGACCTTTCTGGTCGTAATGATGATTCATACAATACCATTTAGGACTTTGATAGTCACCTGATAGTTCGAATTTAATTTACTATATTAAAGAATCTTACTTCTAGCTGAAGTGGACATAGATCAACTATTTTATCCCACCGGAGTGGTGGTGCTAAATGCCTGGATTGATGGAGCGTACCGCGTCCAACAGCAGCAGCATGTCATGATCAACATCAAGTTATCTTTGGTTTCAGTCAGAATGGGTAGTTTTCAGTCACACATTTTATTTTATAAAGCCAACTTTGGTTTAGCAGCCTAGCGAGTGCCAGAATTGTTGCTATCATGGTCAATTTAATTTCGATATACTGCTTGATCAATTTTAGAAGGTCATCATGGCTGTAAGCGCTTGTCGCTAAAAAAACGTTAGCTGGCGGGTTTCTCGCCATTTAGCTTGTTAGCTTTTCACTGCTGGTAGTGCTAACGTGAACTGCTAACATCTACCACCTTTATTCCAGAGAATGGTCGCCATTCTAAAATGTGCGCGTGGTCTAGAAGCTAAACCTAAGCGGCCAACTAGCGACGTATTTGCATTGACTTGTCTTAAGTGATTTTGCTCTCAGCCTGGCTGCAGCGACATAGGATAATGAGATTTTGTCCTTTTACTGACCTATTTTTTTAACGTTTGACAGGCTAGACTAGAAGTTGCTCCTTGTCACCGTACAGTCAATTCAACAATGACAAAGCTAGTGGGCTACGTTCATCTGGTGTTGAACCAATAATGTATTATATTTGGTGACCAATCTCGTGCCCACTGTTCGGCTTGTGTATCGTATCAGTACACGCTGTTCTTTTTTCAGTTCACAGTTAAACTTAACCGATTGCTAAGTGAATCGCATTGCCTCGCTTATTTTTCAAAAAAATATTTTATTTAGTGCACATGTAATTTTCGGCTTTTCCCTGTCCTAGGGCATGTTCGGATACCTAAACAGAAGCTTTATTCCACCTTCAGTTTTTAACCCGTGGGTTTAATACTGCCTTAGGCAGTTTAGGCCCAGGGAATGTGAGTTGGGCTAAAAAGCGCGAAATTATTATTTGCATGAGCACGTCCTGCAACACTGCCTACACCTGTCCTAAAGTTTACTCCGGCAAAGAGCAAACATTACCTGGCATTCCGGTATTTACACTGCCAATTTATGTAATACTGTATCACCCTATTGTCTTGTATTTCTAACAAAGTTTAAAATCGATTGCCACTTCCTGTCACATCTGTCTTGCCTGGAAATATTAATGAGCGTCTTAGTCTGAAGTCGGTGATGATGAAGCTGTCGTTCCCCTTTTTGCCACTGTGTGGCCCAACCACTGCTTGCTCAATGTGTTGTGCACACACTGCACCTTTTGTGTTTGACTAGTCAAATGGAAAACAGCAAATTTGTTCAACACCAAACACTCTATGGAGAAATGGACATGATCTGGTTCTTTCTCTTCTCTCCGTTTTCTCTTTCTACTATTTGCCTTTGTCTGTACATATGGTTGTCCATTATAGTCCACAGAATTCCCCCTTTATACATGTGACATTGCATCACCCTGTCTCTCTGCCCTTCTACTGGTTTCCAACGTGGCAGTCTTTTAACAGCAAGCTAATACCACAGCAGAATGCCTGTAGTCATCTGTGGAGTGTCATTCACGTGGCACTTGAGATTAGGACTACTGAAATCATCATGGGGAAAATTATCTAGACCTGTGGAAGAGCATAAAAGCCTGGTTGGTAGGAGACGCTCGGACGGAGATGTAGAAATGGTTCAAGTGAAGCAGCGATGGGAGGAGACATACAGACAATCTAGTGAAGTGGGTAGGAGTTAGTGGAGCATTCATAAGGAGCCTCCCGCCAGATGTTGTGTAATGGGCTGGCTGAAAAAAAAGTGGGTCAACTCCCACCCATCTCCACGCAGCCGCCACAAAGGGAGAGAGAAGCTTCTAACCCCATCCCCCGCACCATCCCCGATGGTATTTTACACTGGTATACAATGAGACCCTTTATTACCAATTTCTAGAACATGCTAGCACATACATGCTCACGCTACTCTCAAAATTACAGTCTAACACACATTTGCACTTAAAAACAAATTAGTTTTTCAAGCCAGTAGCGACGTGCCCAGGTCATAGAAGAGGTTCTAGACTTTCCTCTGTTTGAAGTTAGAACACTTTGGAATCTGGACTTCATATTTCTGACGCCTTAGCATTGTCTATTATGATTGTTCCATGACTGCCTGCTGTCTAATTCCTCCCCATCATCCACTCATGCGAATGTATTATTTTTGTAATTGCACCATTGGGGTATTCCACAGATTGTGCAGTCTTGTGCTGGTTTTGTATGGACCTGAGTAAGACTGGTTTCTGTTGAAAATGTATAAATTACTAGGTTATTATCAATGGGAAGACAAGGCGAAAGTTCAGAGCTACACGTGCACTGTAGGCACGTTCCATAGAAGTGAATGTCACTTTAATGGCATTGAACGGTTCCGTATAAAAGCTTGAAGCATAGTTTATTAACTATATCTGTCGTTGCTCTATCACACACAGCCAAACCCTCGCGCTGAGTGGACCAGTTTTTTATCAGCTGATTTCAACGTTTCCACACAAATAGGGGGAAAGTCAGCACAAAGGTGACGTTCACACATGTTCAGTTTTGGTTGTCGAAAATGCCCTTCTGCGTGTTTCTTTTCAGAACATTCACAATTGGAAGACAGCAGTCATTATTAATGCCAGCAGCATAAAAATACAGCGCTATAGACTATCGCCCTGTAGTCTGTCCTCTCTATGGTCTTGCAATTTGACCGGTTGGACTTGCATGCTACAGTGCAGATTAAAGCTGTGAAACTAATAAGCAGCCCTCAAGCCCCCCCCATATAATTTATCAATCATTACCACTCCAGCCGTTCAATTAACCTAGGTGTAGGCCAAGCTTGACAGAAGTATCTTGTGGAATTACTGATGTGGCTAGAACGGTTAACCACCGCTTGTCTGGCTACCTTAACACGTCTCCTGTACTTCATATTATGCACTTGGGAAAGCTTACGGTTTGCGTTCAGTCAGGCCGGAGCTAAATCATTCTTTTAACAGCAGCAGTCTTTGTTCATAACCCTGTGAGTGTCGTTGGCATCCTATAAGATGTGCCCCGGGCTAACAGGGTGTTTACAGGAGACAATGCGGTTATTGTCTTATTTATCTTTCAATCAAGCAAACGCAGCTCTGATTTTAAAGTGTCACATACTGCGTTATCGAGGAACTGGAGTTTGAGAAACATGTTGGATCTTGAATGTTATATACGACACAAGTATGTGTTCAAACAGTAATGGAATAAAAAAAAAATTAACAAGTTCCATTTCAGTGTGAGGTGTTACACGTACACTTTGTCTTAAATTGCAGAATACCAGGAAGGCGTCTGTGAACTGCATTGTACATGGATTAGATTTTAAAGTGACAGCAGCTGGTGTGCTCCTTTTCTTTGGCATTTACAACCATCGGGGTAAACGTACACGCTTTTGGAAAACCTGTTCGGTTAGTCGCTCAAAACCAAGACACCGTAGTCTCTGACATTTGGTTCCTTGCCTGACTTGTCTGCTGTGAGACTGCTAGGCCGGTGACAGAGCAATGCTAGGAGGATGCTCAGCGTTGCAATAGCTGGGCTTGTGGTTCCTAAGAAAGGTAGGGGTCAGCATGCCTCTTCCCTTTCCGACTGAATGGAGGTCAGTGAGTGGGAGCGTGGAGAGGTTTTTCTTAGTGGATCATGTGTGTTCCATGGGTGGTATTTACGGGGGCGTACTACTCCAGAGGCTTGCCATTGGGCCACAGCAAATGGCTTGTCATAAAAGGTGGGGGAGGGGCTTTGGTTGGGGAGAGGGCGGTGTCCTGGTCCAGTGTGAGCTGGATTAGACTACTCCCGCTGAGCCTCTAGTGGTAGCGCGTGCAGAGCCCTTGGAGTCAAGAGTGGGGTTAAAGAGGGGATCTCAGGTCTGCCCCTAGGCTACCACGCAGAGCTGCAAGCCTACAGTCGAGAGTTAATACCACGGGCTATTTTAGTGAGCGTGCCCTCGTGATGCCTGGCTGCTTTAACGTGTGATAGGAGACATAGATCTAGTATCTAACACTGTGTTCAGTGTGAAATCTTAACACAGTGTTTATAGTGCAATTCTAATGCCTTTGTGTTTCCCCTCTCTCCCGCTCTTCCAGGTTATGATGTATGACCAACACAGAAAAAAGTCGAGTCTATAGCCAACGGGATCCCGAGGACTTGATTACAGTCGCTTCAAGCCTGATAGTTTGCATCTGTGCGGCTGCCCACCCCCCCTCTGCCCTGCCGCTCACGCCCTGTGTAGTCGACTGGCGTTGCTTCTGACGACCCCTCTCCTCTTCTCTTCTGCTGGTGAAGAAGTCTGGAGTGCCTTTGTGGTCTCCTGTCTACTTTGACCGTCGCCACCCGTCGCTTCCTCCACTCTTCTACTGTCACCAGTAGTTCGGATTGACATCACTTTCTATTAGGTAAGGCCATAAATCATGCGTGCCGTAGATTACGCGCACACATTGTGTTTGGGACGGGCTCCTAATCCGCACAAGTGATTCATGAATTAATAGAACCAGAGCAGGTCCGACAGTGGACACAGGGCCTAGTGGCAGGACGCGTATGTGTCGTTCATGCTAAATGGCTCTTCCTCCCTCACAGGCTTTGTATCCAAATTGACTAAAGATGATTCCCAACGGTTACCTGATCTTCGAGGACGAGACTTTTATGGATTCTACCGTGGCCAAGATGAACGCCCTGAGAAAGAGCGGACAGTTCTGTGACGTGAGACTGCAGGTGTGTATGGCCTTCTCTAACATGCCAGTGGCTTTCTTATATTCTAGAAAGGGTGTGGTTTGGTCAAAGCCATGATTCACCTGCGTGGGGGGCCGACAATGCACCAGTCGTCACAGTTGGTTGTATAGCCTAATGCATGTTTTCCCCAAGGCTACTAAGTATTAAGATGAACAAAAACAACCTGTCTTTTTTTATCTTGTATAATTCAGCTCCCTAGAGAAAGTGTTGTATAACCAGCAGATGGAATTGCCATGAGCACATGTATTTTAAAGGCTATCTACTACTTCTGTAACATTGTTTCGGTTGCTATTCATGCCCTTCAAGGTCGAACTGATAAGCAGTGAAGACATTTTGTTGTATCATGTGTTGCTGGTCTTCACTGAGGGCGCTTATCGTTCAGGAGAGTGTTGTGTGAGAACTCGTTTTTTTTTTTTCTGAATGCCTGCTTTCTGAAATGCAGTCCATAATTACCACATCGCCTAAATTACAGGGCCCTACCCCCTGACTTTTTTTGTTTTTTTTCTTCTCACAGTCCGCTTTTCATTTGTCCACGTTATACAACTCCAGACTGCCTTATCGGTGGTTGAATGCATGTCGTGTGGGTTTGACCTTCTCTCCCTGCCTCGTCTGTGTAGGTCTGCGGCCACGAGCTGATGGCCCACCGGGCCGTGCTGGCCTGCTGTAGCCCCTACCTGTTTGAGATCTTCAACAGCGACGTCGAGCCCCACGGCATCTCGCACGTCACCTTCCAGGACCTGGACCCGGAGGCCGTGGAGATCCTCCTCAACTACGCCTACACTGCCCAGTGAGTAGCACTCCCTGTCGGCCATTTTGACTACTGACCTGACCGGCCTAGGTTCTACGGTGTCCCTCCTAATTATCACTCCAAATTGATACGGAGGATTGACAGTATTGTACACTCAGGATTTTGTTGAAATGATAAACATTTAGCCGGAAGGTAATCTCCTGACTTGGTGGTTAAATATTTGACTCCCAGGCTAATTACCGTAACCAGAGGCATTTTCTTTTTGAAATGTTCTTGAGGCCCTTTTCCACACCCAGCTAATATGTTTTGCAAATAGTTGTCTCTTCATCTTCCACTTCAGGTTGAAGGCAGATAAGGAGCTGGTTAAGGAGGTCTACTCTGCAGCGAAACGGTTCAAGATGGAACGTGTCAAGCAGGTTGGTGTTCCATTGTACATCTATATTAGGCAAACATTTTTACTGGAAGCAATTATAAGAGGGAAAACATGTATTTGTTTAAATGCTGTCAAAGCTAATCTTGGTATCTGAACATATAAAAGGTGACTCCCTTATCTACTTAACCAATTATCCCTTTCCACGGTCAGATCTGTGGTGACTTCTTGCTGTCCAAGATGGATTTCCAGAGCGCCATCTCCTTCCGCAATTTTGCTAGCAGCATGGGTGATGGTCGGGTTGTGGCTAAGGTAGACGCCTACATCCAGGATCACTTGCTTGATGTGTCTGAGCAGGAAGACTTCCTCAAACTACCCCGCCTCAAGGTGAGACCCCCAGCGCATTGGCCAGCATTAGAATGAATGGTCTCATTGTCACAGTAATAAGACAAACCTGTATGAACATGGATAAAGGAATACAAATAATACAAATAGGTGCCATACGCTCATAAAAAAATTGTAGGAATGAAAACACCATGTTAGATATTGATATTTAGTAACTGTTTTTGCACAGTTGACTGATGAACATAGACATAATCATGTTACGTGATTTGACAAATGGGAATCCCCTCTCTGACTTAGCAGTTGGTCCGACCTCAAAAGAAGGGGCTATAATTGGCTGTCTCGAAGTCTTTAATCTTAAGTAGCACATAAATAACACTGTATTTTTAGCTTTACGGCTCTCGACTGCAGATTAGCAAACACGAGGACCTCTTTTTAGGCTTACGCAAGCTAAAGATTTACATTTATTGTAGCTCATTACGGGTTGATTATTGGGGTTAAAAGGCCAGCGGTAAGACTCCCGGCCATGATATCCTCAGGGGAGATGAGCTTATAATTCTATTGAACATTGGAAAGGAAATTCATTGATTTCACGTGTGACAGTGGAGCTAGGGGTGTTTTGCGCCAGCCTATGATTCAGCAAAAACGATCCAAGACTGCGTGATTCAACAATAATTGGATCTAGTCACTGTTATTTTCGCTGACACACATTCCTTCCTCCGCCCCCCTCTTGTGCCTCCAGTTAGAAGTAGTGCTAGAAGACAACCTGACCCTGCCCGGCAACGGCAAGCTCTATTCCAAGGTGCTGAGCTGGGTGCAGCGCTGCCTGTGGGAGAACGGAGACCAACTGGACAAGCTAATGGAGGAGGTCAGTACTGTCGAACAGCAAGCCTGGGACCTTCGGCCCCGGTCCACCCTCACACCCCTTTCTGCCCTCCCTCCCCTCAGGCTGTGTCCTCCCCACCCCCAGTCCTTGACGCTAAGACGCTGTCGAGTGGCAGTTTGAGTGTAGCACCGTGGTCGTGTCATGACACTTGTGCTAGGAATGGTGTTCTTTTTTTTCTTTTTTCCTTTTCCTTCTTGTTTCTTTTCAAGTGTTAAATGTTTTTGCAGTAAGACACTGTGTGCCTGAATCCCCATACTGCAAAAGTAGAGGTGAGCAGAAAAAAAAAGAGCTGCCGATTTGCGCTCGCTTCATTTTACTCTGTTTTGAGTATGTGGTTTGGTTCCACCAACCCCAAAGTGTTGTTTGCTTTCTCTCCTCTCTCTCTCCATTCGAACGCACCAAGTTAGCTTTTTTGTTTTCCTTTTTTTGAAGGGTCTGACCACTCACTGATGGCCCTTTCTCTCTCTTAAGCAGGTGTATGTGTGCGTTTGTGTGACAACCAGTGCTCCAGTACTAACGTCCGGTCCTCCTCGTTGATTTATATCTCCTCTAGGTTTATTAGCAGCATCAAGACACAAGACTGAAGAGCCCAGACTGAGCCACCAGGGTAATGAGTCAGAGAGCAAAGAAGGAAGGGAGGGAGGGGGCGCGAGGCAGGAGAGAAGCGCTCTACCTCCCGGCAGCCCTCTCTCCACAGCCAAGCAACACTGTGCATCCCATCTGTTGATGCAGCGCACACACACTGGACGGGGCACGGAGCCCCACGCACACTCATGCCCTCTCAGTCACAGAAATCATACTTGCAATCACTATATATTTTGCCAAAAGCTTTTTATCCCGCATGTATGTACTCAAATTGCCCTCCCATACATGCATATAATATAGTAGTTATTGATAATGGCATAGACTGAAAATATTGCAACCTATATATTCAGTAAATGCACACATTACACATTGTCATGATCTTCTCTCCCCATAATTCATATTTCACCCCTGTAATTCATATAATTCATGACGGCCTCCCAACTGATGCATGCTCAGGATCTTTATATTTCTGGATCAAACTGACCCCAGTGTCAGCTTTCTTAACACGTACTATTTATTGTATTAGAGGTAGCCCTGATGGATAGTAGCAACTTTTCCATGAAGAGGGCAAAGAGCAGTTTTTTTGTTTGTTTTTGTAAACAGATTATATAGGTTCTGACCCGCTTTATTCCTTCTCGATAACTACTTGATAGGAGAATACATCCTTAAGTTGAAAAAAAAATGATGCGATAAACCTTAATTTCCAGCCTTATACAAAATGCGATGGTTTAAGTTTTATTCAACTCTTGTGTGGTTTCAATGAGAAGACCAATCCTTTTTACCAACTGTTCCAAACTACGACTCTTGTCTTCTGGATCTTTTTTTTATTTTTTTGAGCGCAATTTTAAACCACCGTCTGAATGAACGTCTTCCTCAAGTAATGCCTCCCGAATTTGGTTTTAAAAGCTGCAGCGTTGAATGGGCGACGTCGCTGACCAGGCTACCCAAAGAGATTTCTGCTCTTGTTACTTTACCCCACCCCCCTGACTCCTTTTCTAGACATAAAAGGAGATTTCTACAAAAGGACGCAATTGCTGTATGTGTTCCTGATCCGTGCAATTCCCTCCTCCGTGCAGCTATGTGTGTGTGTGTGTGTTTTGGATCTCGGAAGAAGCTTGCCGCCCATGCGACTGAAGAAACCAGTGCATTTTACCCATCCCCCACCCTTCCCTTACTCGCCGTCTTCTCCCCTCCTCCCCCTCTCTTCTGTCTTGCCGGGGCTCGGTGCGTGTTGCCATGGAGACAGCCACATGGGTTTTTTGTGTCGCTGTGTGTCTTGCAGGTACAAACGCTGTACTACTCGGCGGACCACAAGCTGCTGGATGGGGCCCTGGTTGAGGGACACACTGAGGTGTTTGGTGGCGAGGAGGATCACCTCCAGTTTGTGCAGGTACACAGCCTGCTGCCTTGCCACGCCTAGACTAGAGTGCACCACCAGCTTCTAGAGCGCACCACCAGCTTCTAGAGCATTCTGAGGCCCAGCGTGGCCTTGTTTAGCAATGCTGCTGCTGTGTGAGGCACAGAAACCGCCACAGACACAGGTTATCAGTAAAACAGTCAGTAGGCAAAACAGAGAATTTAATCTAAATAACAAATACATTTTTTATTTTGACATCCCACTTTACAACATTGGGTCCGTTTGTCAGAGCTTTGCTCCTGTGAAGTATTTGTGCTGCCTCTTTGACTGTTAGACTTTAGCCGGGCTGGTCTTTGCCTGGATTCTGAAAGCTTGCCGGCCTTCGCTGGGATTTGTCTGGCTTAAGAGCGCTTTCTGTTTTTGAGGTGGACCCTTTGTAGTATGTAGGTCAGCCTGAAACGGTAGAGAAGGTGTGAGCGTTAGCCAGCGTGGGCGAGTGTGGTGCAGGGTGTCTCTAGCTGCGTTGTGCTCTTGCAGAAGAAGCCCCTGCGTGAGAGCGCCCAGAGACAGATGAGCTCCAGCTCCTCTGGCAGTCTGTCACCTGCCGGCTCCAACACTCCTAAACAGCCTGCCCGCAGAGAGTGGAAGTACATTGCCTCTGAGAAGACCACCAGTAAGTTGTATTCACTTTTTTATATATTTTTTTTGTCAGCTCTCAGAGTTGTGAAGAGGTTAGGTTTAGGGTAACTGTGCCTAAAAAAGGGCTGGATGAGAACGGTCTACTGATACTCTCTCGTTGCACTCTAGACAACACCTACCTGTGTCTGGCCGTGCTGGACGGCGTGCTGTGTGTGATCTTCTTGCACGGGCGTAGCAGTCCCCAGACCTCGCCTTCCTCCACCCCCTGTCTGCTCAAGAGCATGAGCTTCGAGGCCCAGCCCGAGGAGCTGGAGGAGCGCCCGCTGGCCCCCATGCACTATGCCCGCTCCGGCCTTGGCACCGCCTCCATGGACGGCCGTCTCATCGCCGCAGGTGAGCGTCTGCTAGAGGACGGGCTGGTGCTCAGCGACGGTCACTTTCTATTTCATTGAGAGGCAAGAGTCTGACTAGTCCGGTGTCTGGTGTCTGGTTCCTCTAGGAGGGTACAACAGGGAGGAGTGCCTGAGGACCGTGGAGTGCTACGACCCCAAGGAGGACAGCTGGACCTTCGTCGCTCCCATGCGCACTCCCCGTGCTCGCTTCCAGATGGCGGTGCTCATGGTATGCCGCGGGGGGGGGGGGGGGGGGGGGGGGGGGGGGGGGGGGGGGGGGGGGGGGGGGGGGGGGGGGGGGGGGGGGGGGGGGG